>CM062810.1:932405452-932688260 GCA_031772625.1 Pinus tabuliformis | reverse complement strand
TGGCACAGAGAGGTGTGTAATGGTGCGAGATGCCTGGAGATGTTGCAGTAGCGCAGATGTTAGAGAGGGAGCACTTGCCAGCAGCAGGTAGAGCTTCAACATCAGAGTATGTTCCTAGCCCAACAGAGCGGTCAGTTGGGAGTGTTTTTGTTCCAAGTGTTGTTGGAGCAAGTGGACCAGGTAGATGTGTTGCATGCAGAACATTCCAGAGTTAGAGGATCGGGTTCGAGAGAAAGCCTTTCTTGTTGAGAGGGAGTGTTGAAAAATGTGCAACAAGAAATGTTAAATTTAGAATGTGCTAAAAATAGCAGTTTGGCCAGTGAGGTCATTGGCCACATTGGGTGAGAGGTGAAACTGCTAAAAATAGAAAGTTATAAAAATAACATTTCTGGGTCCCTTCCTATTTATAGCAGTCCCTAGTCTAACTATAGGAAGTAAAATTAATTTTGGTCTTAACAACAGTTGGAAATATTAATTAATTAATTCAGTTGAGTTAATTAGTTAAGGAAAAGCAAACTTGAAGTCTTTGTGAGAACATGCAATTATTTCTCCACTGATTGGGGAATGTGTCCTTAATTTCCTCCACTGATTGAGGGAACAAGTATGAGTTCTATAATGAGAGAATCAGTTGACTTAGTTCTAACTAGTCAAGTCCAGTTAGATTATTATAACAAGTTGTTAAAATAATAAAATATAGTTTGTTAATGCTTGCATGCATGTGACCACCATTATTTTAGATAACTGAGGATTCACTCATGGATAACTGTTGCATGTCAGTTCTGTCAGAGACCCAGTTGAGATGAGATGTGGGACAATGTACTATCAGATGCTTGGATATTTCTAGTAAGTATTCCTTGCATGGAGAAGGATCTATTATAGGAGATTGGAGGACTTGTGGCCTATATATTGAGGCCTAGGTAGTCCATGATTTTCATCTTCTAATTGAAGATCATCAGAGTACAGAGAGAGCAGGATAGCTATTGAGCTGATTCTTTTTGTACGTTGAAGAGGATTTCCACTTGATTGATAATACAGTGTTGGGGTTTTATGCTGGTGCTTTCCCTAGTGATATATCTTGTGTTATGAGTGATTATTTCTCTTGATCAGTTATGCATGTTTCTACTTGATATTGCTCATGAATTCGATTATGCTTCCGCTTAATGTTTTGTAGAAGTAGAACAAGTATTATGCTTTAGGACATTACATATATCGTTTTGTTCTACAAGTGAAATTTCTACAGTTCCTTCTAGCTTCAAGGGGACAAACCAATGTAGGGAAGTGTATGATCAACACTACAAAAAATCCTCTAGCCATTTCAATAAAAATCATTAACCATTAGGCTTTACAATTGATTCCTCTTGGCACTCCAAATGTTTAGAAGTGCCACTTGCCCTTGTCTCCTAAAACCAATAAGATTGGTTCTCCAACATTGAGAAAAATAAGAAAAATATGGGTACTTGGGGAGATACCATTGGTTAACTTCTCACGTGTGTCCTGTATTAATCAAGGAAATATTTTCTCATTTGTCATTGTATTGTTTCTCAACTTTAATGGCCCCTACCACTATTCTAAAACAAATAAGAAAGTTCCTTAGAACCTTCCTCTAGAAAGGAGGGAAGACAAACTCAAAACATAAATTTAGCCTTTTGAAATGGAGTCCAAGTCATAGAACCCCAACAAAGGGGAGCCCTATGTCTTAGGGATATAAACTCACAAGGTGGGCTTCAACACTTATTTTGCATTTGTTGGAGCTTGCTATTCTAACCAACCCTAAATTGTCTAGATTTAATAGTTCTTCTTGTTCCACTTCCTCAACTTCTTTAGCATGAACTACCCAACTTGTCATTGGTCATGGACCTAATTGAATTTGATTTTCTTGTCCCAAATCAAGAGAGTCAATTTCCTCTCTCTCTAAGTTCCGAGTCACTATTTCTTGTTGTATTTCTTGAGGTACTAGATGTACTTGAATAAGAGGATTTGCTTGTGATGGTGTTCCACTTGGATGCAAGACTTTATGATATCTTCCTTAGAATCAACCCAAGGCTTCCCATTCTCATCAGGCTCTTTGAGGCAATGTCTTGCAAGCCCCATCTCAAACACACTCTATATCGCAACAAAACTCTCTCATAGTCCAAGTTCTAAGACTAGGAATATTTTTTTCATGTTAAATCTATTTATGCTAGAAACCCTTTGTTAAACATTTCCAAAAATATTTTGGCATATGTTGAAATGCTATGCCTTTCGGTTTCAGAAATTGCAAAATGGAACTTACCAAAATGTGAACTAATGGCTTGAAGAGAGAGTAAACTTCAAAAATGCAAACACAGATTTGGAAGTCCCAGCCAAACAAGGATTGAAGAAAGAGCATTAGTTGATGGATTGAAAGAAGGGGACTTGGGGTTTCATGCATAGGCTTGAGTTTCCCCAAAACCACAAGCTTAAATTAAGAATAAGAAACCCATCCTTTTGCAATGTAAATCTTAGCAATGAAGAAACCCATCACATAGGGGTGGATGAAGATATTTTTTGTAATCAATGACATCTAATATTTTTAGATCTAGTCATGAAGATCAACTAATTAAGGCTAGAACCCATTAAAGTGACAAACCAAGTCGTTGGATCTAAATAAATTGCATCTTCATATGCATTTGGCCCCATGGGCATGGTTATGATTAGGGGATTTGTACACTAGAAAAGAAAAGGGGGAGGTAGGGGAAGGAGGGAAAGCATAAAGCTCTTTAAAACTACATCCTTGATAGAACAACCACTCTCAATGCTACAAACGTTGACCTCAATGCTCCTTGCCGAAAATGTGCTAGAGGGCCTAATCAAAGTAGAACCATGGCTCAAAAGACTTCTAGAAGGAGACATGGACCTTGTCATTGCCATTAGGGAGCACATAAATGATTTAAAGTTAAAAAAGAACATGATAACTTTCTATGTGTAGTTAGAATAGAATCTTAGTAGTGGTTGTTGATCATAAGAGAAACATTATTGATCATAACATTTTTAGTATTTCTACTTCATGTTGGATATGAAAAGTTAACAATAATAGCATTAACATGTTAGCATGGATAGAATGTTAGCATTTTAAACAATAATATAATTGTATTAAAACTAAGTAATAATATACATACAATTTGAGTTGGCCTAATGATTAAGAACATGTTTCATTGTCCCATAAATAAAGAGATCTCATACACCAATTTAGTGTTTGACTTGACTATAACTTTAAAACAAAATTATTATTATATATATAAAATAATAAGTCCCATTTAAAAAAAAATCATTTCTTCAATATTTCAATTAAATATTGACCACCTTAGATTTAGGTTTGAATCAAGCGCCTAGAGGGACCAAATCTTTGGAGGTGCAAAGCTAAAATGGATCTAGGTTGGTTTAATTATTAATTTTATTTTTTTTAGTTTAATTTTTATTTTTATGAAATTTTACTACGTCAAAATGTTTAGATAACATAATATAACATGACATTACAACATCTCTTCCACATTGAGAGGTGGTTTTTTAGCACGTGGCGTTGATGAGACATGGTATTGGCCTGTGGTGTGGTATGGTTAATAATATCTATGATAAAGTGGGGTGAGTATCCATGGTTAAAAATCTTGTTATATTGTAAGTATTATTTTGGTTGTGAAATAAGAGATGATTTTTGGGCATGTGGTATTGATAGGTCATGGTATTGACCAATGGTATCATGTGATCAATAATATCCATGGTAAACTGGGGTGAATACCCATGGTTAAAAATCTTGTTATATTGTAACTTTTTTTGCCACTTATTAATGAAATTTAAATATGATTACAACATTATTATTTAAATTTATATGGTAAAATGGATCTTAATTTATAACTACTATTTATATCATATATATTTTGATGTGATAGAGGGGTAGATATATCTTAAAACTAATATAATATTTTTTTTTCCCTTTTCGCGTGAACCATATTAGATGGTTCTAAATGTCCATGTGATTAATCCCAATATCACAATCAAAAACATGTTTATAAAATTAAATTAAATTCAAATAAAATATTTATAAAATAGTTTGATTTGAAACGAGAGATGGTTTTTAGGGATGTTGTATTGAAGACCCATGGATTGTAACAAAGCCTATTTACAAGTTAGTAATATCTATGGAAAAGTGTAGGTGAATATCCAAGATTAAACATATTGCTATATTGTAAATATTAAAGTTTTTATATGCTTATTAATTAAATTTAAATATGGTTATAGATTTATTATTCTATTTTATAAGATAGAATGTATCTTAACTTATTGCTGCTGTTTATAAATGATATATTTTAATAATATGATATTCTTTTATCTAAAAAAATTGGTAAACAAAATTACAATGTAACATTTTTTTTTTACACACAATATTTCCACCATTCTTGGTGGAGTGTATATTATTTTTAATGGACATATAACTTAGATAAATGTCTTTTAGAATAATCACATCATTAGGATTTGGTCGACATTTCGAACCAACTAATGTGGTTCATCCTCAGAACAAGGTGAGAAAATTAATCAATCTTCAAAAATAAATAGCATGATGCATCATTGCCCGAATTTCCAACGGTTAACTCTGGGCAATGATGCATCCATGCTATTTATTTTTGAAGATTCACTGATTTTTAATTGTTTCAAAACATCAACAGAATCTTAATGATGTGATTAATTCGAAAGACATTTATCTACAATATGAATCATAAAAGTCTTAAATTAAACATATAACATATTAATTTTTTCCTTGCTTTAAATTAGAAATATTTATATAAATTCAACGTATTAAACCGACATATAAAAATATTAACAAATTGTCTTACCTTACACCTATACATCACTCCTCCACTAAAATGGTCTAAAACATATATTGCCAATTAATGTAAAAATATTTAAAAAAGATTTTAGGAATTTATAATTATATATATAAAGTGAACCTGATGTGAACCAGAACAAATCATTATATTCCGTGATCGCTATATTTCGTTCGGGGAGGGGCTCATAGAATGGGATTTTATCATCTCCAAAAACGATTTTAACACTTCACCAAGCAAAAGTCAGGAACGGCGGCTTCCTCGACAAGGGCAACGGCATCGGGTTTACAGAGACTCATACCCTTTCCTTTACTGAACTGTGGCTCGCTTCGATCTACAGAATTTTATCCCCATAACGTATGTATTCATGTTCCCCCTGTAGAATCTTGTACGCAATAAAACTAGAAATGGGTGTCCCTTCTCGACAAATGTAATGGCAGATCGATTAGGGTTTTTCTTTTTATTTCTGTATTTTATTCGTAGAAGGGCAATTTTTAAAGCATATATATGACCGAATATTCGAAAATTTCATCAAACGTCAGTGATTTGGAGTTAAATCTAGAAATTGTTTTCTAGAAATTGTTTTTCGTTTGGCCGGAAATTTTAGTTTATGTGCAATAACCTCCTATTGGCTTTGCGGGTTGCAGATTTTGTCACTTGTGCGGAGCCAAATTCGGCCCGTGTAGATAAATATTGATCAAATCACAGGGAAGAGAGGAGGGTCTGGGCAGCAGAGGAATACAGGCGACAGGTAAGGAGGATGGCTCACAGACTGCTTAGAGACACAGAGGCCGATGGCTGGGAGCGCTCTGATTTCCCCATTATATGCGAGTCCTGCCTCGGTGATAACCCTTACGTGCGAATGGTAAGTCTGGAACTCATTATGTTTCGTTTTCGGTTTATTTTTCAAAATCCTGATACCAACTTGGTCTACAAGACCATTTTAACACAATCGAGAGTTGAATATGGTTATAATTTAATCAAATTTTGATTAAAATCCTCACGTTTTAAACGACGTCTCTCTTTGGGTGTGCCTGCTTGTGTGTTTTGCTGCTTGTATTCATACCAGTATATCCATAAGTCAGGCTCTTCCCATGGTCACTGTGAAATAAATTCAATGAATGCTAAAATAACATTAGCATAATATCAACACAACGCACCAGTCTTCTTTTTCCCATTTACCATTTTCACAAACCTAAAGAGTGTCTGAGGATAAGGAGTAACGAGAGATTTCAACTGTTTGGTTAACCTAAATTTTGCCGATATATTTCTGGTTTTGTCATTTCTCAAGCAGCAGCGTTTGTCTTCCGTGTTTAATGTATTTAAGATTTATATGATATGGTTCTATATGTAGATCTATGGTGTATTATTGTGTGTTTGATGTAGGTCCTTTTTCTAAACGTTCAAAAAATTTACATCGTTATGTCTATATTTTATTTCTTTAATGATAGTTTTTCGTTTGCTCATATATACACTTGACCACCTGTTCCTATTGTGGGGGTCTATGGTTGGCAGGTGACTGACATGTTATGTGACGTTTGAAAATTTGAAGGTTATAGTTGCTTAGAGTTTTAATATCTAAGCCAGAACTCTAATTTGGGATTTTAACGGGCTGGTTGTTCCTTTGTGGTTTTTTGAAAAATGGGTGGCATTGGCCTGGAAAGCGACTGTGACTGATGAACTTAACTTTAATCTTGAAGGTAGAGCTCTCTTTAATAACAAGTTTGCAGGCAACGGGGATTTCAAGGAAGTGGTGGGGATTTCTTCTGGAGATGGTATCCAATATTCTCATGGAGAATCCTGGCCTACTTAGAATACCTATTTAGATTAACGTTAAAAACTCCATGGCAATGCCGGAGTGTAATAGTTACACTCAGATACAGTGTAAACTGTGCGGCAGAAAGTGCCCAAAAATACGATTTTTATTTCCTTCACATTTATATTTGATGCCCATGACTTTGCCATCTGCTTGGAAGTTAGAACTCGGTGGCCAGCTAATAACCCATGAGTAACTTGTGGATGAGGGTATGATCTGTGAGAACTTGTGGGTCTGACTTGATGTTGGAGACTTGGACTTGCCTGCAGAGAGTCAGAACTGAGACCATTTTAATTCAACTTAGCGGCAGGGTTGAGCAGATCTTCACACAAGAATAGTAGGAAGACTTGGTGATTTTTTCAACTATGATTTGGATAAGGCTGCTATACTTATGCTTGAAATGATCTAGCTTCACTCTTTTCAAATATCATACCAGTTTTTTCCAAGAGCTTATTCTGAGGAGACTGTTTAACTATCTGCCTAAAGTCAGCATAGTGGCCAGGAGCCGTCTTGAATTCAGAGGTCCAAATTCCCTTGCCAGGCACCCAGTGTACCAGACAACACACCATGATCCATGTTTAACCTGTAGCCCATTCTCGATATGAAAATGTTTGTCTTTACTGTTGTAGCTTGTACCACCTTTACCTGCTATTTCTGGATTGACTTTCAGGGTATGATTATATTCCACCATGTGGTACACAATAGCTTAGTTGAATTGAGATCATTGACCATGCTAGTTTCTCTTCTAGGCTGCTAGCTCACTTTAATGTTCATCAAAACATGAGAAAGTGGTCAAGAAGTATGATCTAAATTTTTTAAAATTTTGAGGGGTGCTGTTGTTTACAACTCTGATGTACTGTCTGTAGGAACGACACAGTAGGCAAGATTGAAATTATACACAACACTGTTCACAGTAATCAGACCTGGTTGTCAGTGAAGATGGCAACGTGGTTTAACAAGTTAGGTCCCAGGAAATAAGGTGCTTCTATTCTTTTTTTTGTTTAATGGATCAGATCGTGAAATCTGATTTTGCTTCAAAATTTGATAAACAATATTGCTGTCACATGGGGTTTTGATTTTTTATTTGATTTCAAAATGAAGAATGCAATTGTTTGTGATGCAATTGTCTGTCCTTTCAAAATTTGATACAATAGCATGAAGTTTTTGATTTTTCATTTGGTTTAATAATGAAGAATGCATTGGACTTTTACTGTGTAAAATTTGTTTGAGGTTGGATAATAGGATAGGCTTTAGGTCAATAGTTTCGAAAAGCCTATCCTATTATCCTCTCTTATTTCTCTAGTTATTTTATTGTATCATTACTTAAAACATAAAAGAGATCGTATATTCAGAGACTTGGTCAAGTTGTTATATATGTCTTGCGTTTTAACAAGCTAATTCGTCTTTTAAGTACTTTTGTCATTTCAGTAAGTAGAGATATAGAATAGAGCCATGCAAGGAGAAAGAGAAGATACTATTCTCCAAAACTTAAAAGCTATGATGCATGAAATTGCTTATTTCAAATTTTAGCGCTTGTGTACTATGCGGAATGTATATTTATATATGGCTTGTAAAAGCACTGACATATGTGGTGGAATTAAGTTTAAATGATTTTTTTTGGGTGCAGACGAAGGCAAATTTTGACAAAGAGTGTAAAATTTGCACCAGACCATTTACAGTTTTCAGGTGGAGACCAGGCCGTGATGCAAGGTACAAGAAAACAGAGGTTTGCCAAACATGCTGTAAACTCAAAAACGTTTGTCAGGTGTGTCTGCTTGATCTCGAATATGGATTGCCAGTCCAAGTTCGAGATACAGCCTTGGCCATTAACTCCAATGAGGCCATTCCGAGGAGTGATGTTAATAGAGAGTATTTTGCCGAGGAACAGGATCGCAAGGTGCATTTTTCTACTCTTGTCAATCTATGAATTCTATTTTATGTAGGAAAATCATTGGTAGATTCCAAGTGTAATGCTAGTCTCTAACTGCATTTTATTTAATTATTTATCATAATATATATAACTTCATGTTTTATGTTGTTTTATAGAAGGATTCTCTGTTTTGCAACTTCTACCTGTAGTTTTTTTGGCTCTCATTTATGATTTTGTAATGTTCTTAAATATACACACATTTCTTAACCTTTTGCTGAATAAATTCTCTTTAGAATCTAGCCAACCTCAAAGTCCCACAGAAATAGAAAATTTCAGGTGCCATTTTAGGCATTGTACTTCTTTTTTCCATGGAAAAATTTGTGGGAAACCCAATGGAAGCTTCTTCACATTGCCATTGTAATAACACATCCCCTATTGTAACAAGTTGTCCCAGGACCAATTTGACCCCCTGTTCTACATCATGCAAACTTTTTCTTCTTCTCACCCTCACTTCAAACTTCTCTATCCTTTCCTTCTCTTCTTTTCACCCCTGGGCAATGTTATCAGAATCAAATCGTCAACAGAACTGGTAGACTCCCCTCCCCCCACCCCCAAACTGGGAACTGGTGAAAACTAGACTGAAACTGGTAATACCATACCAAAAAACCCGTTGATAAAAAATATATAAAAAATATTTAAATTTTAAAGGAAAACATATGTATTCATGTGCATCCTTATGAATCCAAACCATTTATACACAAATATGCAAAAGTTCTACCAGTTCCTCTCTGGTTCTGATAACACTGCTCCTGGAAACCTCCACCAACTAATTCCTCCAGACTAAGATTTCTAAACTCCAGAGTCCAAACATCTGTCAAATCTACTAGTTCCTCCTATAACTTATTCTTCTTAGCATAGAAGAGGGGCTCTATAGATATTCACATCATCGAGATTTGACACCTTTGATCTGGTTGTGAATGAGGTTGCATATCCTGTCTCCTTTTGCATGAAGTGTCGTTTGCATGAAAAACCCTTGGATATAATGCCAGAACCAGTGGAGAGATGATCCTGAACTGCAGCACCTGCAGTGACCTTAGTGCCTGTTCTGTCATCCTGTTCTACCAGGATAATTTTGCTTTCTCTTATAGTTTGAGTGGGATAAATATCCTTTCTAGAAGCCCCCTTGCCATCTGCAGTTCGAATGTTACTAAGGTTTGTGGAGGGAGCTAGAATATGATCTCTTGTTCCTTGTTAGACTCCATATCCTGTGACACTAAGTCTCATTCCAACATGCAAATAGCTCCTCCTTTGACCTGTCTCATTCCAATGAGAAAATAGCTCATCCCTTGACCTGAATACAGAATAAGTCCTTCTACCCCTCCAAATAATCCTCAATTTCTTCCTCCATCATTATATTCTCGTTCTGTTGTCCATTATACCATATTCTTGTGAATGGCATGAAATCCTTTACACTGCAGATGTGCAAGTAGCGCAATCCAAATTCTGGGAAATTTTATGGAATATTGGCTTGCTGGTATTTTAATCATTTAATTCTGCAAAATGCCTTGCAATGTAGATTAAGAATCAGTGGTATGAGGAATTGGCAAGTATATCTAGTTCATTCATCCATTAAAAGTAGAGCATGAAGAGGTATTACCAGAAAATTTCTTACATAAAAATCATGTTCATTGTATGAATTTGCACAGGTAAATATGAATAGCAGAAGCAAGTTAATAAAATGTTTGAGGTCTGAGGATCATCCTGAGTTACTAGGGAACAGATCCGGATCTGGATTATGGATCTACCAGACTTTTGAAAAGCTAGGATCTGGATGCTGTGGGGAAATGTCATGTATAAGAAAAGAAAGTACAATGAAAAGAAAAAGAAAATATATTCAAAGTTAAGAAGCAAAACCATTCATGAATCACAAAATTATAACTGAAATAATTAGATAGTTTATAACTCTGAAGACCGAAATCATGATGCTTCATGCTTTATACAAAAAGGATAAAATTGTAAATACAAAACACAGTCTTATCAATCATCACACTGTTGAGAAATCAAGGGCAGCTAGATTAGGGTGATTTCTCTTAATTTTGATAACTGCTTGTGATGTTCTTTTACTTAACTTGATGTACCTGTAGTTAGCTTTTTCTTTACTTGATTATTATAGTGTTCTTTTATCATCAAACAGCTACCAAAGCTTGAAGATCAATAACACAAGACGACCCAAGATATAGGCTGTAAGCCAGTGCCAAAACCCCTCCTCTTGAGAGGAAAACCCACAAGAATTCTTCTCTTCTTTTAGAATCTTCAAATGATGAATTCCAAGGCCTACAACCCAAGACAAAGAACCCTCCAAGACCAAGTGAAACTTCTCCTTGATGAACTTGCTTCTCACAAAGTCAACCCAAGTCAAACTTGCTTCACAACTGCTGTGACTTCTTCCTTTGACCACAATTTTGGACCTGCAACTTATGATGGCAATTTTCGGCCTAGCTGCAGAAACCCTAGCTTCACACGTGTGGGAAAAGATGGTGATAAATGTCTCTTTCTTCCTTTTGAACCCCAAACTTCAGCCTTCTATAGTGACTGCAGTTTCAGTCTTGCTGTTGCAGAAGATGCCATAGTTTACTCGCATGTGTGAGATGATGTAACCCAAAACAGTCTCAAAAATGCTTCGATCTTTTTTCCTTGAGTTCTTCTCTTCTTCGCTTGACTTTAGTCTTCTTTTTTTGTCTTTTTGTGAGCTGATTGGATTGTCTTCAAGTGAGGTTGAATGCCTTGTCTATATAGCCTTTTCTTGGAGCTCAAACTGTCATTGTGAGGCCGACTTGTCATGGCTAGGTTGACTGGTCTTCTTGTAAGCTGACTTGTTCTAGGAGGAGGACATTTGACTCTTTTGACTCTAAATAAATACATTTTACATGATAGAACATGCCAAATAGGGTCTTTACATATGACAATGACGACTTTGACTTTTTGACTTCATGACTTCTACATAGCCTTTTCTTGGAGCTCAAACTGTCATTGTGAGGCCGACTTGTCATTGCTAGGTTGACTGGTCTTCTTGTAAAGCCGACTTGATCTAGGAGGAGGACATTTGACTCTTTGGACGCTAAATAAATACTTTTTACATGATACAACATGCCAAATAGGGTCTTTACATATGACAATGTCTTCTTTGACTTTTTGATTTCATGACAAAGCCCTAGAAGCACTTAATGGGTACTTGACCTATAAATAAAATGACCTTGAGCATGAAACCCAAGCTACAAAATAAATACTTGATCTAGGAGGAGGACATTTGACTCTTTGGACGCTAAATAAATACTTTTTACATGATACAACATGCCAAATAGGGTCTTTACATATGACAATGTCTTCTTTGACTTTTTGATTTCATGACAAAGCCCTAGAAGCACTTAATGGGTACTTGACCTATAAATAAAATGACCTTGAGCATGAAACCCAAGCTACAAAATAATAATAATAAATTTTGTTTTTCTTTTACATCGAATACATAAAATCAATAGTACATGAGATATTATGAAGACTGAACCTAGTTACATTTTCCAACACACTCTATTGATGTGATAATGTAGAGTAGGTCTAATGACACATCTCAAAATGAGTCTACATCCTCATCACCTGAATATTATAAATTTACATCACACAAAATACTTGTCTTCCTCTAAATCTGCCTAAAAGTCTAAAGTTTCCCAGCAGGGTATGATGGTAAATCAATTTCATGCATTGTTTGACAACTTGTTATGGTCTATGTATCATACTGTTCTAAGAGGAGACCTGACCTAGAGTTGGATGGGGTTCCCAGAGCTTCGCCAGCATAATCAGAAACTGAAATTAAATTTTTAAATATCTACACAAAGAAAACTGAAAATTATGTATATACTATACACTGTTATCTATAAAATTTCTCAGTCCTCTTCCAGAGCTTTCCCACCAGCATAATAAGAAACTAAAAATTAATTTTTTAATGTCTTGAACCTTTCATTGAGCTTTATCATATGCTTTACAGCCTTCAGGTAATTAAGAACTTAGCTATAACTTACCTTAGAATATCCACTGTGTGGGGTTTCAAACACGTGGCAAAACATCCTTTAATAAAAATTCAAAAACCCCTAAAACTCTAATTTTATTTGCTTGGGATCTGGCATGTGAGGATTCAAAAACCCCTAAAACTCTAATTTTATTTGCTTGGGATCTGGCATGTGAGGGTGAGCTGGTAGAAGATTTGTTTTGGCAGCAGTGGATCTGTTTCTGGGCTTGAATGATCCATTTACGTGTCAGATCCCATGCAGATGTGGGTTGATTTGTATTTGTATCTTGATCTGAAATGTGGATCTGCAGATCCTGCTTCAAGCCCCTTCGGATCTGGTAATCCAGTGGCCTTTAAGTCATTGATGGTACACCTTTAGTGGGTAGTTACAGCCGACATTGATGGTTAATAGGTTGCCTTAGTGGTCCCATGTTTAGGGTTTTAGGGTAGCTAAAGCAAACCCTGTGCATATGTATTTGAGGCTTTACCTCATTTGTAAACATCATATGATCTAGTCTGAACATGATTCATTGATTATTTGCATATCGAGGATATTCACTATATTGTTATTCTGGGTTGTTCATATGTGTGGAGACTACTTTCCTAAAGGCTTATTTGTTTTAACTTTATCAGTTGAAAAAAGTTGGTTTAATTGTGTTTGCTGAAAATCTATTTCTTTGAGGTAAATGCCTATTGTCTGTTGATTCTGCAGGACAGAGCAAGAATAGCTAAATGGATTGATAATTAGTTAACTGGTTAATGTTTGGTTAAATGTTATCTCTCTTTACGTTAGCTTGCTCTTTTTGAGGCAAAAGACTCATCGAATGTGGCTTTTGCAGGCTAGAGCAGGAATAGATTATGAATCATCATATGGAAAGGTCCGTCCAAATGATACGATATTGAAGCTTCAAAGGACAACACCATATTACAGAAGAAACCGTGCTCATGTATGTAGTTTTTATGTTCGTGGTGAGTGTACACGTGGTGCTGAATGTCCATACCGGCATGAGATGCCTATAACAGGGGAGCTTTCTCAGCAGAATATAAAAGATCGATATTATGGGTAAGCATTATTGTCTAAATATTCTTGATTCAGTTGATTCTTTGGTGTGTTGAAGTTATTGTCTGATATTTTCTGAGGTGCAATCCATAATCATTTTTTGAAGTCTCGCATAACCCCTATATACCCTATATACAAAATTCTGCATGTTTGGATGCTGAACCAGTGTTACCAGACTCTTTTGAGTCAAGCCAACTTGAAGAGGAAACTGAATCGAGTATGTCTGCGAGTTAAACACATATCACATTGACTCAGTGAGTCAGACTTGGTTGTGATTAGTATGTCTATAAGATACAGAGAAAAATCAATGCTCATTTTACCTTTTGTTAACCAATGTTAAAGCCGACATTGAACAAGCTTGTTAACTTCAGTGCAATTCCAGGCCTATCTCTAAAAGTGTCATGACGTTTGGTCCTTTTGAGCCTACCTTGAAAATTTACATAAGAGTGGGCATAAATTCAAAAATACATAAAATTTACATAAGAGTGGGCATAAATTCAAAAATACATAAGATACAGAGAAAAATCAATGCTCATTTTACCTTTTGTTAACCAATGTTAAAGCCGACATTGAACAAGCTTGTTAACTTCTGTGCAATTCCAGGCCTATCTCTAAAAGTGTCATGACGTTTGGTCCTTTTGAGCCTACCTTGAAAATTTACATAAGAGTGGGCATAAATTCAAAAATACATTTCTCCTTATCCAAATTTGATGATTTTTAGGTCAATTTTTGTCCTCTCGAAAAGAGGAATTCAATGCCATAATTATCTTCTTCAAAAGACTTGCCCAAATTGGAATTTGACCTTAGTTGCCAATTTTAACAAATCTAGTTGAAACTCAGAATCTAATGTGGGAGTTTGTTTTGGCACCATCGATTCCATATCACTTGTTTTGGTAATTTGGCTTCTATTTAGGGCATGGGAATTAGAAAGTGAGTGAGCTAAAGCTTTATTGGCAAATAGTGGTTGCACTTAACATCAAAGAGTGTTATTGGGATGTGATAGACAAGATGATAAACTGCCTCTAGTGTATCTAACATACATAAATGAAAGGTTTTAGTCAAGCCTTCCCCATGGTCAATTCTTGACGTTTCTAAGTGTTTGTTAATTTATGAAATCCTATTGTTTTCCTTGTTTGTTAACATCAAAATGGAATTTTCATGTGGCATCGTATTGATGTTTTTCATGCCCTTTTATTATTGATCCATTTTCTTCAATTAAACCGTATATGCTTTGGTTGCTGTAATTATATGGTGTTCTCGATTCCAAGGCTCCTGAAAGGCATATTTATCATTTAAGTGATGTTTTTTGGTTCCAGACAAACATTGTCAGTCAGATATGTACAAGCTCTGAGAGGGTAGTGTCGTGAAAGGAACATCATGTTCTGTTGGCATTCTTTTGAAAGGATATAACAAACTTTAAAAGAAGCTTGAACAAATATATGCATTCTTATATATTGGCAATTGCTCATTACATCATTCTGTTCTGATTGTTAATTGCTAAACTATACTTTTTCTGCAAGGTTGGAGGATGCATATTTTGTCAGGAAGAAAAATAATGGGGGCTAATGGGGCCTTTTCTTGACCATGATTCAACAAATTTCATTACATCGTTAAATTGTTGTCAATATAGATAACTTCCTTCTTGAATTTAATGGTTTTTTATGATTTATCTCTGAGCAGAGTAAATGATCCAGTTGCAGCAAGGTTGTTGAATAAAGCTGGTGAGATGCCATCTCTTGTTCCTCCTGAAGATGAGAGTATAAAGACTCTGTATGTGGGCGGGCTTGATTCAAGGGTTACTGAAGCTGATCTTAAGGACAATTTTTATGCATATGGTGAAATTGAGTCTATCAGACTTGTCTTTCAAAGAGCATGTGCATTTGTTACATATACAACCAGAGAAGGGGCTGAGAAAGCAGCAGAGAATTTGTCCAACAAGCTAGTTATAAAAGGCTTGAGATTAAAGCTGTTGTGGGGAAAGCCACAGGCTCCTAAACCAGAAGTTGAGAATCAAGGAGATGAAGCTGCAAAAATTATTAGTGGTATGCTTCCAAGAGCTGTTGTTTCACAGCACCAAAGCCAACAGCAGCCACAGAACAGTCAGGAACAGCCTTCTCTAAATTACTTCAATATTCCTCCTCCGCCCCCACCATCAGAAAGGACATACTATCCATCCATGGATCCTCAAAGAATGGGAGCTGTTGCTCCAGCACAAGAGCCTGGCAGCAGTAAACAAGGCACAACAAATGAAGGGCATGAGGGTCAACATTCTCAAACGGCTCCACACGGGCCTCTAGATGGTTCCTACTATGGATCACAACAGTCTTAAGAAGGCCAATATCATCACTATTATGGGCCTTCTTTTGGACCCTTGCCACCATATCAACAATATCCACCATATCAATCAACCCCACCACTGCCACTACGCCCACCATATTATCACCCGCAGTATTAACGCAAGCACTAATATTTGTTTTCTTATTTTAATGTATTTTCTTTATTATGAAAGAAACGCCAACTCACTGAGATTCAAAAGTGGTACTGGTTATACACTTGTATTTGTTTTCCATGTTAAAAACCAAAATCATTCGTCACTTGTCATAATCATCTGTATGCCACTATATGGGGACAATTATTATTCTCAAATGTGCTTTAAAATGGTCGATCTCTTTTGCCCTTGCATGTTTTGGTTTGTGTGTGCTTTGTTTAGGTAATTAGTGGATAAACTTGTTTTGTGGGCTCCTAAAACCTACTAAAAGCTTATTGAATATAGCCATGTGCACACAAAGACCACATGTTATAATATACTTGTAGTACATTAATATTTCAAGCAATATATTTTGGGAATGGTTAAGTGCTAGAATCCTAGGTTATATGTATATCGTGGTACAGGCTTTTGTTCTCTAGAAGCCGTGGTATCTGCATGTTCAAAACTTTAGAAACTTTGCTCAACTTGGAAGGATGAAAGTGAACTTGTTGGTTTGTGGCTGGAGGTATTTATCTTATGAAAATGGTGGCTCCTCGTCTGTACAAAGTTGAACCTTGTATCTTTTAACACAATCCACGCATCATGTTTTATTTCGATTTACGTTGAATAGAACTGTTCTCTGAAATTGCTGCATTTGGAATATGGAATTTTACTCCTTTTTGGACTGCAAGTTTTGGAAATTCAAGTATAATGGTCTGCCATCTCTGAATGGCAGGGGTTTGCGAAATCTGAAATTTTTTAAACGTTGAAATAAGAAAGTAGGCTTATCTTGTTTTTTCGAATCTTGAAATATGATACAGGATTGATTAGTTGTGATTTAAAACCTGACCTGTTGGGCTTCCTCCACGTTTCTCTAGGGGATTAAATAGTTTTCTCCTGGGTGTTTAGTGCACAAGTAACATCTCAGACCAATTCTAGGCAGGAAGTCCTAAACTTGTATTTGAGACCGATTCTAGGCAGGAAGTCCTAAACTTGTATTTGTATATGTAACTGTGTCAATCCAGTTCAACTCCTTACTTTTCTCGCTTATTAGTTCTACTGTTATCTCTAAATACTTTTATTGGTTAAACAGTTATTGTAGTTCAAATGTCTCATGTTGCTGCTTGTTATTGAGGCATGTGAGTTTTACGTACCATTTTATTTAAATAACGACCTATTATAATTAATGGCTATGAACTGATAAGAGCGGAATGAATGACGGTAGCAAAAAATGCTAAATGGTAATTAATTAAAGGACCACAAATGGTTCCGTTGGTGCACGGACAACTATTGAAGTTAAACACGCAACACACTTGAAGATGTTAAAGGAACAGGTTGATTATAGCCTAGCAAAGTAGGTAAATTAATGTTTGCCTCACATCCCATTGATGGATTAATGGATACATATACGTGGTCACAGGATGGCTATAAATGAAATAATTTAATTTAATATTAAATAGAAATAAGAGCTGAATCATAGTAGAAAAAATAGCTGAGTAAGAAAAACTAGTTTAATTATAAAGGGTCAGCTATGCTTTTTTTTTGGGAATGAACCAACAACTAAGATAAGTTTTAATCAAATATAGCCTAATTAAGTTTGTAAAGATGAGTTTTAATCAAATATAGCCTAATTATGTAAAGATAAGTTTTGCTTATACGCCTATGAGAATTTTGTTTTGAGTTTTGAAGCATTTTACAGATATCTATTTCAAAAAACCCTTAGTCATTGTATGGTTAGGTGATTAAGTCATTTTCAGTGATGATTTTAAAATTGTAAAATCAATGTTTGCTTTAAAGCCAATATCACTACAGCATTGTCTATGATTTTCAGTGTGATTTCAAACATTTACAAATACCATTTATTTTTTTCTTACATATGCAACTTAAAATGTGTTTTTGCTTGTTTATGAAGTTTAAAAAATAGTAAGATTGTAGTGCTTATATATTAATGTGCACATTAAAATCTCTCTTTAGAATCTTTGTATTGTAAAATAACATGTATTTATACTGCAAAATTGCTTCAAAACAGTTTGTTTTATTTATAAACTGACATATTTATAATGTAAAACTATTATACTTTGTAATATAATGTTTGCTTTTTTATAAGGAAACCATTGTTCGCGGTCCCTGAGTGATTGACCACTACATCCACGGGCAGTGATCTGCACAGATCCATTAAAGACGGGCAGTAATCCACACAGATCCATCAAAGACGGGCAGTGATCCACGCAGATCCATCAAAGACGCAAAGTATATCAGGCCTAACCCCCCAAGGGCATCAGGGGATTTGACCTTGTGACCTCCAAAATAGGCAAGGTACTTAGCAATGAGGGGTCGACCAATTGAGCTATCCCTTGGGACTTTTGGTAATATCATGTTAAATGAATATTTTTTTGGATTTTTTCGCTGTTTATATGATAAACACTGCCCTTTCTATAATTAAGAGACTAAATATTCTAACATCTTTTTTTATTATACTAGGAATAAGTTAAGCTCCTTACCAGAAGACATGTGCTTACTAAAGTATGTAACCTTTTAATATCAAAACATCATGTCTAGATTGGGTTATTAAATATTTTAAAATCTTTCTTTAATTACAATTTTGTTTTTTCACACGCACAAGTTAAACTATTTTCATTTGTGAAAATGACTTGTTTGGTCATTAAATATTATAACACTTTTCCTTGATGATAATTTTGTTTTTCTTTCTCCCAAACAAGTTAATTTGTTTTCACGTGTAGATATTTGGAAGGGTTTAGTATCACCTTGATTTTTAACAAAGAAATGTGAGATCCAAATTTGTACAATTTTTAATGGAGAACAATGCAATGGTTGGTAGGTTCTTGCTCTTCCATTAAATAACCCTTGATCCTATGCTAAATGAGTAACCTATGGTAGTAAGCTTGTTGGAGGGGTTATCATATGCATGTAATTCAAGTTCCAATGAATGGGTTACGAGTAAGCTCGTGCAATTTGAACTAGTTTACCAAATGGGTTATCATATGCACGTTATATATGTTCCTATACCTTGGAATTTTATTTACCACCTTCTTCTTTAATGTCGGTTGTTGTAAATCCCTCTAGACTTTCATCGTCTTGTTGACTCATCCTAAACATGTCTTCTTTGGAGTTTCAGGATCTTCAATAAGGTTGATATTATCTGAAAAATGTCTTTCTCATATCATCCCAATGTTGTATACTGAATTCTCCTAATCCCATAAATCATTTCAATGCAAAACAATTTAAAGTAGTTTTTGTGTATCACTTGTGTATCCATATGTACAACATTAGTAGGTATACATTAAAAGATTGCAAGAACAAAAGGAGGAATATTCCTCCTCTTTATCTCGATTCCAAAGATTGCAGATGCATTTAAGATGGGAAATCCAAAAGTAGTTCCATCATCTTAGTCTTCTTCTTCATTTCTAGCTCTTCCTCCTACATTTGATCCTCTTTCATCATGGTCTGCCTTTGCTTTCCTTTCTCTTTCTACTTGAGTTATTTTCTATTCTTGTCATTTTTATTTCTATTTCATGTCTGATCCAGGGGGATATTGGTGGCCACCTGCCAAGTCCACTTGGACCCCCACCATTGTTTCTTTTAGTTTTTCAATTTCCTTAATTGTAGCACAGTTTACTATTTTTAGCAGTTTTTCGGGTTTTGAACTTTCGGAGCCATTTTGAGGCCTTAAACGACGTTTTTTGGGAAAACGATGTTGCTCTTACCAAAGTTGTAGTTCTCGGATAAATCTTTCTAACGAAATATTGTGCGCGTCAAACGAATATTGTATGCCGAAGTTACGACCCCGGGAAGTTGATGTACCAATTTATCCAAACGGGGCCCACAATTTGGCATTTCATCTTCTAGGGTTAGGTTTTTGGATGTTTAGGGTTTTCCATTGTTTCTCAACAATAAATAGGCCTTCGAGCCTTATTGTAATTCAATTCAGAGGCATGTCGCTGCCACATCTCTTTTCAGAGATAAGCTACCATCGCCCTAGCTAGTTTATGTCCATCTCTGTTTGTAAGCATATTTCAGTATTTTACAGTAATGAAATGAAGTATTATTTTTGCTGCATCTCTATATGTATGGTTATATCTGTAATTTGTTGCGTCTCTGTTTAAATCCGGATCAATGTCTCTCTTGCTCTTCTCTTTCTCTGTGTTCTTATTCTTTGTCTCTATCTGCGATTTCTCCTTCAAACAAATTTGCAAATTCCCCAATCCAATCAAAATCATCTTCTAATATTTTATTAAGAAAGTGAGGTTCCCTTTAAGACGTTCCTATTTCTTTACGGATGATTTTCTTGTTTTTTCTACCAAGGAATTTTCAAGTTGTACTTGTTTCCTCTTTACATGTTGAACCAATAATATTTCTTTCTTTCTTCTAATTCTTTTTCAGTTTTTGATGTTCTTGGTACCATCGGAGGTTGAATAGTAGCGTGGGGTTTTTGTTTTATGTACCTACCTTTCTAATATCTAAGTCTAGTGTAAAAATGCAGAAATAAACATAATTATAAACTAAAATCTACTTCAAAATTTCATGTATAAGCATGAATAGGATTTGAGAAGACTAAGCTAAAGTGAATGTATAGGTTCTTATCTCCCTTGTTATTGTCTTCACTCCTCTAGGTCCTAAATGTTTATATTTTGGGAAAAATTGAATGTGAAATTTCAAGAAAAACTTTCAGGTCTAACTTTAACTCAACATGTACTTCTCTGATAACGGCTCCAAAAATGTCAAGGTAATCTAAGAGCATAAATTAGGACATGATAATTTAATTAATCTAGGTGATCATAAACTTAGAAGCATATGACTATATATAGAGAGTTAGACTTAGACCTATTGACTTAGATTTAAGTTGCGTAAGTCAACTAGTAGGCAAATTAAAAACTCCATATTAGCAAAAATCAAGAAAGCATGAAACAAAACTATATTTAACAACTCAAACAACTAAAAAAATTTAATCACACTTCCTGAAAGTAAAAACACATTGTTACTTGAAATATTATGGAAGATCAAGCATGCATGAGTGTCCCACAAGTTGTAGTTTATTTGGATCCAAAGGCCTACAAAATTTGACTTCTAAATCTTGTAATTATCTATCATAGTTGATTTCAAGTATTAAAATAAAAAGACATTCATAAATTGAAAGAATGATTAAGTCTATTTTGGTGGATTTGCATGCATTAGGGCCTTTTCCAAATGGATGGACACTCCTAATATTTTACCCAACCAATAAATAAGCTTGTTTCTCGAGACATTTCCTTGTCTATGGAAGCAATATCTACAAATAACATTTATGACTTGAAATAAAGGATTATGCACAAATGTAGACAAGAAAAAACATGAGAATGATGATATGAACACGATAATTGAAATTTCATAGAAAGTAAAGATTTGTTTGCACAAATATGTATAAAAAGAAAAGGAAAACACACGAAAATATATATACCAACATCTACAATTATGCACAACAAGTGGAAACAAGTGCACACGCTGAGACTGTGGGGGCCCTCCTTGTGTTT
The DNA here is from genome assembly GCA_031772625.1 of Pinus tabuliformis. Taxonomy (NCBI): domain Eukaryota; kingdom Viridiplantae; phylum Streptophyta; class Pinopsida; order Pinales; family Pinaceae; genus Pinus; species Pinus tabuliformis. The sequence continues at coordinate 932,666,621 of CM062810.1, read as the reverse complement.
ATTTGCACACTAAAAGCTACCAACTCATGAACACTCACAAAGACTGCCTATTATCACTGATAAAGAAGCTAAAATTAAGCTAAAATTAGAGCTTCACTGATGAAGTTTTTGATGGCTAAGCTCACAATACAAATCTAAGAGTTTTAAAATTAAAATTAGTTTTGAAATTAAAGTTATTTGGCAAGCTTTACTGGCTTTATTTTTATACACAAGTTTTGAAAAAAATTACTAAAATTTCTCTTTACAACTAACAAGAAATTATTCTAAGCTTCTTCCTTGATAAATCAACCTTCCTCATGGCCAAGATTGCGGGGAAAATCACATTTTAGCAAATCTAGGCAAATTTCTTGAGTAATTATGTGTTTTAGCAAGTAGAGTGACAACATTGATTGTGTGTTGATTGGCCTTTTCTGAATTGTTTTTTTGTGGAATCAAGGGGAATGTCACCATTTCAAGATCACGTGCAACAAAACCCGTGTCTTCGTTTTTATGGAGCTTGCCTAGAAGTATCAAAATGAATGAACATTTACAAAAACTTCAATTTAAAAATGATTTAGGATACACACATTTCAAGAAATTTCTAAACTAAAAAAATAATAACAAAATAACTTAGGGAATGGTTTAATGATAAAAAATAAATTCAAAATGTAACCAAAATGGTATCATAGCAAAATGTCATCAAATAAGAGGACTCACAAATATCATTATAGCTGCCTACTAAGCTGCCTATATTTAGTAGACCATTCAAGCAGTGAGGTATATACATTTTAGGGGAGATAAATCTTCATTCATAAAAATAACTTAAGTATATTCTTCCTTCAACTGATTAGGTTAACAACATAATCAAAAATATTATAAAATTAAACTAAAATAAAATATTTATAAACTATTTTGATTTTAAAATGAGTTACGGTTAAATTTGGACATGGTATTGGCCCATGATATTCAAACATTTCCAGATTACATACATCAAATTTTTTTATTGTTGACATTTCAAGCCAGCAAGTATGACTCATCTTCAAAGGTGATAGATATGGGGTCAGCAAGGAGAATAAAGATTATGTTAGTTCAAAGTTAGGAAGTCAATTGTGCTTTTTTTTTTAACAAAAATTAATAAGATTAAAGCGTTCATAATAATAAATAAGATTATTTTTTTAAACAAAAATCAGTATTATCATTCGTATATTTGTGCCTAGTCGCAACAAATACACAGGGATTACATCTATTCAATTCAAATCATAAAAAAACATCTTTCTATCCAATTACAAATCATAAAAAAACATCTTTCTATCCAATTACAAAAGTCTACCTAACAGCCTATTGACATATAAACTCGACACTGCCTGGTAAACATGAAAGACATTACACTGCTATTGCTACTGGTAGTGGCATACCCAAGACTCACAACATTTGAGCCTCATTACAAAGATACCGTCTTTAGCAATATATTGACTCAATAAACCACAAAACTGTAACCCGAAAAATGATGCATGTAGATTATTTTGATTATGGTGTTGGCTCGCTAAGGTTAATATCTGGCTTGATAAAAGAGTCCACGGGCTGGTCTAGAAGAGCTACTCAGTTCTGCTGATCTTTAGATCTGTGAGAATCCCTTTGAGAGGATCATCCTCTTCTTCCAACCTGGCAATTTGCTGCTTGAGAGCCAAAGTACACTCCTCTTGTTCAATTTGCGCTTGAAACATCTTCCAAAATTTCACTGGTAGATCGTAATTTTCCTTCTGCAATGCTTCTATTTCAGGACTGCATTTAGAACACTGGTGATAATTTGAAAGGGCATTAAAATTAGAACTGGAATCCATTGAAAAGGGGGAACTGTTGTGCCAGAAGATCCTAAAGTGAGCGAATGGAGTGAGAATCAACCTTCCGTAGGCAAAACCGTGACAATTCAAACTTGCAGACCAACAATTTCCCAAATTCCCAACCCAGAAACCACTCCACAACAGGATGACTGAGTGTCCTTGAACCAAAGACTCCCATGGGCCAGCAACGTGCATATGAAATACAGAATGAACCCAAACAATTGCATCGAAGTCTAGTGTGAAGGAAATTCCTTTCCCATACAGACACTAAGAAATTTCCAAATTCAACAGGGGTGACTCATAGATACCTTTGAGTTTGATTGCATAGAGAGACCTATTTTCCCCAAGAGCCATGTAGCCAGGGTCTGCAGAAAAACATTGCAAGCCAGGGAGGCCTTTGCATCAAATTACCTATGAATAGAAGTGACGAACCCTGAAATGCCCGACTGCCAGATAAAGAGCCAGGGTCTTGACTGGAGGCTCTTCACAGAGCAGACTAGAGGAACCATGATTGGACGCCACAACTAATTCCACAAACCAAAACCATTTTCCAATTCCTTAATCACAGGCAGAGACACATAATTGCCGAATTAATGGGAAGTCTGATCAAATTAAGACCCATTTTATCACCAATTCGCCTGACTTGCCACACGACTTATTAATTTCGCTAATTCCCAACATCCAAATTCTTCAGGTCTGGCTTGATGGAGATTCCAATAATTTAGCTTAGATAAATGAAATTGCAAGCATGCGAAGAGGGAGATCAACCTCTGCATTGCGGGGGATACCATATGCAACCACGTCAAAGGACTTTTCTGAAAGAGGAAACCTTAACTAAGATAATAATAATGATAAGATGGAAAAGACTCCCAAGGATCCTTGAAATGCAACAAGAAGAAATAGCAAGGTAGAAAGGGAATCAAGGGAGGGGAATAAGGGAAACGAGGGTGAGGTAAAGAGGGACCATGAGGGAGGGGAACAAGAAGGGGGTTTGAAAGGAGAAGAAGAAATGGCAAGGTAGAAAGGGAATCAAGGGAGGGGAATAAGGGAAACAAGGGTGAGGTAAAGAGGGACCGTGAGGGAGGGGAACAAGAAGGGGGTTTGAAAGGAGAAGGGAGAGGGATACATAGTCCAAAAGGGGGCAAGAGAGAAAAGGAGAAAAACCTTGAATTCAATCTTGAGTTCAAATATAACTAGGGAGTCACACTTTTTATTAGCAACTAAGTTCATTGGTCTTTAAGGAATGGGATTGAGACTAATGTTACCATTGATATAAGGATGGCTTCTCCTAATGCACAAGATTTGTTTGCTTCCAAATTAGCCTCCAGATCATTGCCTTTGAGAATATAGTAATATTTTTCTAGAGTGAAAATATTTTCCAAGCCTTTTATGTGAACAAGGATCTGGGAGAGGGAATTGTCCTTTGGGCTGTCTGGCTTAGTAAGATACAAGATTGTGATCAGTGAGTCCCCAAGACGACGATGTCTTCAATACTTTTATCTTTTGAAATACCCAAGCCTTGATAAAGTCAATAAAGTTAACCCTGATTGTTAGTTTTCCTTCCCAAACTCCATGTGCATATGATTTCATCTATTCCAACAGGATTGAATAAAATTCCCCCCTCTTGCCACACCTAATTATTTAAAAAGTTTTAAATAATAGAAAAATTAGAAAAAAAATAATAATCATTAAATAATATACGAAAATATAAAATAACATAAATTAAGGGTGGAATAAATTAATTATTAGTTTTTAAACAAATTTAGATATAAGAATATATTAATAAAGGATAAGAGTCCCCCCACTCCAAAAAAAGAAAGAAAGAGAAGAAAATGAATGCTAATATATATAATAAAAATGCTTATATATATTATTAAATACAAATCAATAAAAACATAAATCAATAGAAACAAAAATGAACTCTAAATATAATAATCATGAATATATTAATAACATAAAATTTTAATACTTACAATATAAAAAGATTCTAAATCATGGATATTCACTCCCGTTTTATTATTGATATTATTAATTTGTAAATAGATTTTGTTACAACTCCATGGCTTATCAATAGGAAATGCCAATACCATGGTTTATCAATACTACATGCCGAAACCATAACTCATTTTTTGCTTACAATGAATAGATGCCTATTATATACTCTGTAGTATACTCCTAGATAGAAACAAACATATATAACATCAAAAACTAAAACAAAGAAACTGTTAAAAAACTAGCCTTCCAAGCCAATCATTTCTTCAAAATTGGAGCTCATTGATCAATCTTGCTAGTATGTATTTTTAACTTTCTTCTATCATCACCAATTTATAGTGAATGACTACCATTTTAGTCCTAAATTCACTCCACAAATGGTCAATGTTGATCTGCATCAATTCAAGCTTGGAATTGGTTAATAACTGGAGGGATTTTTGAGCTTTCTCTTCAGTCTCATTTTGTTGGTTGAATGCGCTCAACATGCCTTCCATTGCCTCTAGAACCTTGTCCATAATCTGGTTGACGTCGATGTTTTCAATGTTATGCGAAGAGGAACCAACTTTCTCCATGGAGAACTTGTACACCATTAACACTTTCTTATAGTTGTTGGCTCTAATTGCCAGTGCTTCTCTAGAACAAATCCCTACTTGGTTTGGAGCCCCTAGGGTGAAATATAAACTTATTTATCAAATATAATTCATGAGGGTCCTATTGATGAGAATGTCATATCCATCATGACCTTTGATCCCCTTGTCAGAATTGAATGCATGACTGGTTCATCTACGTTTTTTTGGCTTCAAAATTCTTGCTAGAGATGCAAATTGATATAAAGGAAGTGAAGGAATAACTCTGACATGAGGCGACTTGATGCAAACACCTCGACGGATTAAAAATTTGAAGTCAAACACAAAAAAATGAACACATAGGGCATTTGAGAGCTGACTTCACATGCCACCTATGGATGCAAGATCGAAAAGAGTACTGGAGGGGTGGTGTCCAAGGCCAAGTAGTAAATGACGACTGATAGACCATATGGATCGTTGTCTATGTAACCTTTATACTCCAAAAATATTCTTGCTTTTAAGACTCCTCATATATCAACATTCACCCCCACTTTATGATGAAGATTCATAATCTCTTAATAGGCGTTGTTTTAATGTCATGGGCCAATATCACCTCTTATCTTTTTTTTGTAAGTCAATAGAGAAAACTTATATTGCTATATAACCATAGAATACATCATAACCAATTGGTCTGCTAGATTGGAACCCAAACCAGCTGCAGTAAAATATAGTCTTGGCTAAACACTTTACTAGACATGCCATAAGTTTTTTTTGTCTATGGTATCCCCTATACATATCTGTAAAATTTACTTTACTACTACTGCTACTTAGCCATTTACATCTTGAAGGCAGTTTACTTGTAAATCTGTCTATCTATTCTACACCTACAAACCTACCTATCATCATATTAATATGATATTCCTACTCATCCATTCAACAAAATATAACAAAAAAAGACACAGACTCATGATCATTTAACTGTAGGCATTGGTGTTTATTTTTGCAACACCTAACCCAGACGCAGGTGAAAACTTCACAGTTGGATTTTCTGCTGTAGCTGCCCTTGCTCCCTGCATTGTCGGTTTCTTTCCACTTGCTCGAATGACCTCCTTGACCCGATATTTTGTAAGCCTTGCAATATCTCCCCGTTCCTTTCCCAGCATGATATCCAAGTTATGGATATATTTCAAGTAGATGGAGAACATCTTGTTCATGTCTCCAATTCTGTCATCTTGCAAACGCTCTATATTTGTCACCCTTTTGAGTGATTCCTCTATAGCCTGTAACCTCTGCTCAATTGGCTTCAGCTGAAGCTGGTGTTCCATTTGTCGCCTGGTCTATCTTCTGTCACCTCTGCCTACAACTTCCCCACTAGGGTTTTAACATTCCACGCCTTCTCCAACGTTCTCTGATAAACCATTTACTGCGTTCGGGATTTTCCAGTATCTATAATCCTTTCTCCGAGACCTTTGCAAGATAGTTTAGGGAAGCCTCCCTCATCGCATCCTCCATTATGGACCTCTTACCATCCATGGAGCTTTGAGCATCCACACGTGACCTTCCCCTCGGCCTGTCACCAACATTTCGTCCCCTAGCCATCACTATCTTGGACTCTGTAGTTCTCAGAGGAACAAACTCTCTCTTGCTACAAAACCACCTTCTATCTTTCAAACTTATCACTATGCATCCTATGCGCCTTTCATCCTTCCCATATAAAGGAAACATCCATAACATGCCATGCCACCCTGTCCTTTGAGCACCTTCCCCATCTATTTTCAAATTTTTTTGCTTACCGATGATGTTACAGTACATTCGTGTGAGGATGGGGCCATCTTCCTCCTCATTCACCTCTGCAAAAGGTCCGTGTGAGGTCATTATTTCCATATTCCTATTCCAGTACATCTCCTCGATGGGATTCTTACTTCTCCACTCCTTTAACTATCCTTTCCAATTAATGAGGCCTCCCGATGGACGATGAATTGAAATTGAGTTCCTTCGTATCGTGATGACACGTACCTCCTTTCACATTCCTAAAATCACTACTTGTCAAACCATGATAATTATTAAACATTCATATCACTAGGTGGGTCTCTGCCCTGATCCTGGCCCACCCCTTGTCTGTCACTCCTCCCTTATGATGTGGATTGATCTCGCTCTACCTGTGCTCGCCAATATTCCTTTAGCTGTACATCCAACATGTCATTCCAAGTCACTTGGATAATCAACCCCACACTCTCGACCCCTTCGTTTTCCACTATGTCCACCAATGCATTAGACGAGCATTGTACCAAGGAAAACTCCACCATTTTCAACTCCTCCAGGTGGCTCTGAATCCTTTGGATTATCTGGGCGAGGCGCCAATTCTTCATGACTTTGTTCATGTGAGAGCCACATTGCAGCCAACGTGCCGCTTGAATAGCTAATGCAGAATCCCCTTCCACTATTACATTCACCATTCACTCTCTTCGCAACGTTTCCAACCCCTGCTCCAGGGCTTGGAACTCTGCTGCATTATTTGTGGCCTGACCCATATTGATGAAATATAACCTTTGAATTTTACCTATCCAGTCTTGAATGATTCCTTTGGCTCCAGCCTTACCTGGGTTTCCCTTGGACGTTCCATCGAAGTTCAATTTCTAGAAACCCTTCGGGGGAACCTGCCACACTATAGAACCCATCTTTATATGTCTTTCTCTCAATTTGTGGGTTGTACCACTCAGGTAATCCAGGTCGAAAGATTTTAAAATTCTCGCTTCTTGAGGGGATGGTTGTTCCTCTGAGGTTTGAATTCTTCTGCTACTAATGGTTTCCTTAAGCTGACGGTGAATTTATTCCATTAGGTTTGCAACCGGGAGATTTTTGTCACTGAATATTTGGTGGTTGCGTTCCTTCTAGATTGACCAAAGGATAAATCCCGGAATTAAGTTCCAGGTCATATTCACTACTTCGTTCCTAGTAAATCGCTGTTGCTGCTTTTTAATTGTTTCTTGTATACTTTCCTTGTTTATGTCAGTTTGTCTATTGATAATGGTCAACCACTCCCATAGATATTCCTTGTAGATACAAATATTCAGAAGGTGATTAATGCTTTCTTCTTCCTTCTCACATACTAAAACACCATGATGGACTAGTAATCCCTCGCTTAACTAAATTCTCCCAGCTTAACACCTCCTTATGCAGAATTAACCACAAGAAAATTTTATTTTTTGGCCAGTGAGAGGCCACCCAGAATTTACTCCATGATTGATCATTGACTTCGAGATGTTCAACTTCGAGGTAAGATTTGGCTTCCTTCGGGTTGAATTCTCCCCCTTATTTTGGGAAGTTTTAGTTTCTACGGATAAACGCTTAAACCCCTAGACTAGTAGCTAAGTCTAGAACAACAGTTTAAAGAGTTCTCTACTTTTCCTATGATCAATAGATTAAATAAGAGGCAAAGAAGCCTACCTGTAGCCTTCACTTTCTCCTTATCTCCCTTGACCGATTCTGTCGCTCCTCTCCGTACTTAATTTGCTTGAAGAGTACCTGCACATAGATAGAAGACAACAACCAATCAAAGCATATGATAATGATCTATTGATTAAACATAGCATGGAATCAAGTACATGATATACATATGAAAGCATAAATGAATAACACAAGCATATGGAAAAATCTTTGAACACTTTATTAGTAAAAGGAAGAGTTACAACCCATTGCTCGATTCAGCATCACTCCTCCAGTTCAATCCCATCCTCTCCTCATAACAAGCAAGACATTTTGACATCATTACAATACTTGAAATCAACTCAAGTCTCATACTAACAACATCTCCCTATAATTCAATGATTTCCAGACCCTGATCACTTAGATGAGTTGTCTTTTTATAGGTGAATGAAGGAAGTTATACCATAAATGGTGATAATGAATGCCCTCCCAAACTTAGAATTTAGTTCCATAGAGGAAGGGATAAGGGATTGATGTTCCTTAACTCCTTTCCTCATCCAAATACGAACTCAAAAGAGTATATAGCCTTGAGAAACTTCTAGAGGCATCCAATGGATAAGGAATCTTTCAAACCCTCATGGAAATTCGCTCAAATTCACCCAGCGCAGGCCAAAGAGGGACCAAGTGCGTTGCATAGCACCTTGTCAATGTATGGTTTGCATTGTAGCGCACCCTAATGAAGGCCTACCTGCGCTGATCTTCTTAGAGGTGGTTTCTGGATAATTTTGGTCATGAAACTTCTTGGGAAGCTAAGCATTCTGATGGTTGACTTCTTTAGGGCATGTAACAACTGAATTAGGGTTTGATGGGCCCTAATAGTACTGATATGTAGGTTGGGGTTGATGTGCCCAAATGGATCTGTAACAGTTGCCCCCTAAAGCATGAAGTCGTAAATATGTATGTTGAGTGAAATGCTTTATCATGTGGAGAGGAGGTTTTGAAGCGGAAGGTGACCTGCATCAATTACAATACATATATCATGATAATTTGTTTTTTCTCATGAACTTGCTGAGGGAAGGAATACCCATGCTCAGCTTATAAACTTTCATTACATGTACAAATATAGTCATTTACAAATATAGACCCATGAATGGATGACCATGAATGTAAGGCCATTGTACATTTGATTTAGTACTCCTGAAAACATTGCAGCCCAGATGGATGAAACTAGATCCTGGGTCTTCATTCTCGTTCAATCTTTCGCTCAAGTACAAGTCTATCCATGTGAATAGATGATTTGAAGTCGAACATGGAAAGACATCGTCTAATTACCAGCCAATGATGTAAGCAGTTAACAGATACGAGAGGAATCACCAATAATGATAATGACCCTCAAGGTACTACAATACAATTCGCATGGTGTGAATAAATGATTTGATGTTAAACACCATACAAAGTCTTTTGGTTGAAGGCCAGTGATATCAACCTATCATCGGAAGTGAGAAACCTACCATTGATGTATGCAACCCTCAAGGTACTGAAGGGGTGTTTCTAAGTCAACTTCTTGGATGATGTGCTGATGTTGACAAGAAGCGACTCATTGTAGGAGGGCCTTGATGTATCCCACATCAACGACACAAAATGAGGTAAATGATTTTGGAGATGAAAAAATTGACTGGCGACAAAAGGTTCAGGAATGGCGGTCATGAAAATGAAGGTTTATGGTATTGCAAAGGCTGAAGTTTGAACTGAATGACTTCTCTTGAACATGTCGGTGACACTAAGATGAATTGGTAGCATTGACAGGGGTACAAAGTAATGGATGGTATGATAGACCAACGGTGTGATAACCATCAAGCTGATAACCCAACCCAGATAGTCTAAATGAATTGGCAGCATTGACCCAAAACAAAAGTGATGGATGGTGTGATAGACCATGAATATGATAACTGTCAAGCAGATAACCCAACCCAAATAGTCACGGAGATGAAGTGAAAGTGTCATGTTCAAGAGCAACTTGCTACCATAAAGTTTTCTCGGCTTTTTCCCATTTCCCCAGTCATTGCTGACCAGTACCTCTTTATTTTTTATCAAGCTTGAGGAGGATAACATATGCTTGTTGTATAATTTCACCCTTCGGGCAAATCCATTGCTATTTGATGCTTTAACGAGTCTAGCAAAGGTGAAACTTGGTCTTGTCTAGATGGACAAGTTTGTCGCTATTTGATGTTTTTAACGAGTTTAACGACAAAGATAACTCAGTCCTTTTCATGTTTAGGGAGTTTGAAAAGGGACGAAAAGGAAACTCCACAAGTTCTTTTTCGTAAGTTAATCTCTCAAGTCCGAAAAAGCGTAAAATAATACAAGAGAGATATCATTTCCAATCCTTTAATGAGATGGAAAAGACAAGCGCTTGACAATCTTTTCATATTTAGAGAGTCTGAAAAGAGCTTTAAAGAGGACTCCAAGGGGGTTCCTTTTTCATTTTTAACAAAGCTCGAAAAAGAGATAAAAGTTTGCTTTGTGGTCAAAGATGTTCAATTTACATTTGAGCACGTAAGATTCTACATTTCAGTTGTTAAACCTGCTCAAAACACCATCAAAATAGATTAAAAATACCTGTTCCATGGATAAAAATGAATAAAACTAATGTTTACTCGATTAATGTGCAAGAAATAAACATAAAAACAAGTTTTACCATTCATTTTTACCATTTCACTTTTACCCTTTGATTTTGGTGCTTTGGAGCAATTATTACCTCAAAGTTTACTAGCTGATTGTGGAGGATGCAGTGGATCGTTCCTCGTGTTGTTCGGACAAGGTAGGAGCTATCTCTGTTCTCTTTCATTTCATTCCATTTATTTTTAGTTTTAAGCAAAATTTTGAGTTTTTGAGGCCCCTAGGGTTTCATTTTTCAAACTCTGGATCAGCGCACCCTTTCAGTATCGAAAGGTGCGCTGCATTGCACACACCCAGAAGGTTGTATGCATTGCAACGCACTGTCTCTAAGGGAGGGGTGTGCTGGGCACAAAAACCAAATTTACAGCTGATTTTTGCAAAAAATGGATTCTAATTTGTCTAATGGTTGCATGCAGACATTCATCGGATCAAAATGGTGATTATATGGAGAGAACAAGAGCATGAAGAACAAGATATGATTTCCCTAAATAATCAGGGTACGGTTGAGGCCCTAAGGAATTGTGGGTTACTCAAGTATTTTCGATTATCTAGCATGCGACAACAAATTGAGATTTTACAGTTCCTTGTTCGTTTTTGGGATCCTACTGATTAGGACTTTCACATCAGGGACAGAGTGATCCCTTTTACCATCGATGATATATACTTTCTGACTGGATTGTCGAGGCGGGTGCCCCCATCTCACTATAAGGATTTACCAGAGGAGGTGAAGCAGTGACAGAATATACACGATAGTTCTGCCGGGAAGGAGCTCAACCTAGCAGAGACGGAAAGATTAACATCAGGGATGATAGTGATTTACCATTGAGGACGATCCTCTTTACCCTTGCCAAACTGGCTAGTAGTGCAACACTACACTTGGCAAACAGATCATACATGCAATATGTATTAACGTGTTTAGAGCCAAAAGTGTTCAATTGGTGTGAGGCAGTTCTTTCATCCATGAAAGAACAACTGACCAAGGTAAAGAATGGAAAGACAAAAATTTTTGGCTATGGGTTGATCCTGATTTATTTTTATCTGGAGAGAATACCACTTATGCAGCCACAACTCATTTCACTGGGAGTACCTGGACCTAGAGATCCACGGATGCAGGGATGGGTAGATCTTATGGCTAGACATGCTGGTTAGTCATTGATCTCATTTACCCCTGCATTCTTTGAGTGGTTTGATCGATAGGATATGGCCGTCGTAGAATATCCATATTCAGGAATGGATTTTCGTGTTGATCCGATTTGATGTTAGCAGTTGGGGCATAGTGGAGTGCTATAGGTAAATTTTTTTACCTATGTGTTTTTGATTTTTAAAGTTTCTATGTTTTTTTTGTGTTTTTTTGATTATTTCAAAGAATAAAAAAAACATCTTTTTAATGTATGCAGATGTTGGACCTGTTCGACCTGTGGGACACCAACAAGAGGCAGGTGGGCGAGTACAAGGACCTGTTAGGAGAGAATTTCTCTGAGACTTAGATTCAGCTGAGACATTGGCTGAGCTACAAGATCACATAGAGAGTTTGACCCTAGGAATTCTGGATGTTTGGATCGAGGAGTTGCCTATGTGACTGTAGCGCCACACCATCGCTGTGCTGAGTCGTTGGATGAGACTCTTACATATGATAGCACAGGCTGTGACCTGTTATCATGAGCAACACTAGTCTACTTAGATGTTTTTTGCATACATTTGGAATTTTTGGGTTAGATGACCAATTTTTGTCTTGGACACAAACTATTTGTAAATTTTTTTAACTCAATTATCTATTTTACTTTCAGAGTTTTATTATGGTCAAGTGATGCAATCCTATTCAATTGATGATGTGAACTGAAAATATTTACTTTACATAGGTCGCAAATGTCTCTTTAACACATAATTTGCTAGAGAATTATTTAATTTGTTTGGATTTATGGAAATATGATGATATCGAATAAACTCAAAATACCTTTCCAAAATATGAACTCTAAGGAACATGCGATGAATTGCTGGGTTTCAGATGGTATAAACGCTAGTAAGTTGTAGTACAATGAGTTGTGAGTCTAGCCTAATGATGATTCGGCGTATGCCAAGTGAAATGGCATCAGAGAGGAGTTCAATCAACGCGCTATAGTCAGCGATGTTGTTCGTTGATCATCCAATACATATCCCTCTAAAACTCACTAACTCGCCGCTTGGAGCGAAAATGGCTTATGTTGCAGAGGATAAATTTTGCGTACTATGACTAGCCCCATCGGCGTAACCAACAAATGGTTCTGAAAAGTTCGACATCTGCAACAAATGCAAAGTGGATTACTTAACCAAATAAGAACTCTAAAAGAAACACACACACACATGCAATCAAAGCATATATACAATGAGTTTTACTACACTTAACTAAGTATAGTAACATTTAAGGTACAACCCATTTCAAGGTTGTGACAATGGAATCCCATTATAGTCCACTAACTCGCAGGCACCTTTCATCAAAACATGCTTAATAATGTAAGGGCCCATCCAAAGCAGTTCAAATTTTCCTGTGCCAAGTTTATCAGACTCCTGATCGTAAAGCAAGACCAGGTCACCTTTTGAGAAGACACGAGGCTTGACATTTTTATCATATTGCGCCTTAATATGTTTCTTGTGCACTTCGTTAGCCAATGCGGCATCACGATGGGTTTCATCTAGATGGATTAACTCCAAGAAATGCGCTTCTTCTTCAGAAGTGTCGGGTAGCAGGTAAATCTCGAGTTTGAGAGACGAGATTTCACATTGGATTGGTAAGGCTGCTTCCAAACCATACACCAATTGAAAGGGTGTAAATTCGTTCACATTTCTCAATGAGGTTCGATATGCCCATAGAGCCGAGTACAAGATTAAATTCCAATTTATTTTATGAACTCCAATAATTCTTTGCAATATGTTCTTAAGGACTTTGTTGATAGCCTCAACTTGTCTATTAGCTTGCGGGTAGTATGGAGTAGAACTATCATGTGACAGTCCTAACTTGGCGGTCAACTCAACCATCATGTGATTGCGAAAATGCAATCCATGATCTGTAACTATGGCTTACGGTACGCCAAACCTAGCAACCACATGGTTGAAGAAAAATAAAGCAGTCGTTTCGCCACTGTTGTTCAATGTTGGCATTGCCTTGGCCCATTTGGTAAAATAATCAACGACGACTATAATATACCCATGCCCCCCGACTGAGGTGGGGTTACATGTCATAAAGTTAATGCCTCATTTGGAGAATGGGCCAACAACAATGACTGGATGCAGTGGTGCAGGTGGTAATATGGTTTTTCGATCAAATATCTGGCAAGCATGGCAACTTCTGATAGCAATAATGCAATCTTTGAATATAGTTGGCCAGAAGTAACCAGCACGGAGAATTCTCTGTGCGGTAGCGTAACTAGATAAATGCCCCCCACAAGCACTTGAATGACATTCATTCAAAGCTTTTCGGCTTTCTCATGAGTGAGGCACCTACGTAAAATCATATCAACACCACGACAGTAAAATGACCAACAATCAGATAATTTTTGGCTTGGTATCGAGTACGTCGCTATTCAGAGCAAGAGGTATTAGGCCAAAAAGCTTAGGTCTGGAGATAGACCAGTATATCTCCATACCATGGAACACTTGATGAGATAAGAAATAGAGACTCATCCAAGATTGATGCTTTTGATGTTAAATCGTTGGAGGATGAAGGAAGATCGCAAAGTAACTCGGAAAAGACAAGAGATTTATTTGATTTAGACTTGATGAATTCTGAATCAAACTCCTACAAAATCACTATCCATTTTGAATATTTGCCCCCCAGCAATTGATGTGACAAAATGTATGTCATAGGGTTGCAATCTGATATAATGGTAGTTTTACGAAGGAGGATATAATGACGAAATCTCTGTACAGCTTGAACGACTGCCAAAGCTAACTTTTCGATGTAGGAATACTTACTTTCTGTATCATTGAGATTACGACTCAAGTAATAAATAGGATGTTCAATTCCACTTTCTTCTTGGACTAAAACCATACCAATGGTTGTATCTGCAGCGGCGAGATACATGTAATAGTCTTTTTGATAGTTTGGGGCATACATTAATGATGCTCTAATCAGGGAATCTTTGAGAGCATCAAAGGAAGCTTGCGCAACCTGATCCCAATGGAAGGGTACCTCTTTCTTCAATAGACGTGTAAAACCTTTATCCAACTCAACATAGTTTGGAATGAACCTCCTCAGAAAGTTTGCCTTCCCTTAAAGTCTCTGTAACTGTAACAAGTTCGAAGGTGGAGGCAAGTCAAGGATAGCCTTAATTGGATAAAGTTGAATTCCATCTTTTGAGACTAAGAATCAAAGCAATCGACCAGAGCCAACACAATACACACACTTGGTGTGGATTGAGTCTTATCTTGTAGTGTCGACACCGTAAAAATATTGCTCTCAAATGTTGCGGGTGATCATACCGCTTTCGTGAATGAGCAAGTAAATCATCAAGATAAGGTTGAACAATGTGCTTGATGTCATGGAAGGTGTAATTCACTGCCCTCTGAAATGTAGCTCCTGCATTCTTCAAACCAAAAGGTAACTTTCGATAGGCGAATGATATGATATTCACCCTATGAGTGACATCAGTTAAAGATTTATTAAACTAAGGTATTACAGACTCATGTGATGGTGTGTGTTATGTGTTATTGAAACAACGGATCGATCATATTGCCAATACACAGACAATAAAATGGAAAGACAACAGAGAAATAGAGCAAGCAACACAAAAACACAAACAATTTTAATAAGGAGTTCACCCTATTCTCCAAGGCTACGTCTCCGGTCTAGCTTCAGTGGTGGACTTGTTTCATTGTGTCTTTCAGCAAAGAAATTACAATACAGGGACTCAATATGAGTTCTCCTGAAGCAGATTTTGCTTGGTAGGGTGGTTCTTGGATCCCCCAAGCCACTTGGACTACACAAACTCTTATTCTTCCTACCAGATCTGTGACCTCTTGGTCTACAGTGGAAAGAGCCAAATGTGATGCTCAGTCCGAACAGATTCCTCTATGGGAAGGGTTGAGTCTTCAAGCTCTCTGGTGCTCAACGCTGCCTCTGGTTAGCTCAACTCTCTGTCTCTTCTGCTTAGCTTTACTATTCTCTGTGTTTAGTCCTCCTCTCAGGGTTCACTGTTCACTATATCTCTTAGTTGCTTGGACTCTTCTCAATTTTGATTCCAAATCAACTCTAACTGATTTGACTGTCTCTATTCATGGCTTTAGCCATTCGATCCCTATGCCTGTTCGGTTCCTCTTCTGCCTGTGTCGATTCACCTTTTGCAGCTGCGCTTGGAGTTCCCTGCGTTCGGCGTCATCATGAACGCTCAGGGAGTGGCCACTTGTCCTCCTCTAAATGGCGCTAGCATGCTTCGTCGGTTCGTTTCTTCAGTTACGCCGTGGATGCGTTCTTCCTCCACCGTGGCGGTCAAACGGATTCCAAATCCCTTTAGAACGTGGCTTAATTCCTTGTCGATTCTGCTTCTTTCCATTGGGTGCAATCTCAGCCGTCCGATCTGGGCCCTCCAGATCCGATGCCATACGCACTTTTCACGCGATTGATTTGCTCGACTGATAACGCACGATCAACGACGATTTTCTCTCACCTCCACCTGCCACGCGTTGATCGGTGTATGGAATCGCTCTGCTCCTGTCCAAAACTTCTTACCGTTTAAGGGCACCCCGATCAATACCGTCAGTTTTCTAGTGCGTGGGTCCCGCCTTCATACGTTAGTGATTTTTGCTTTTTCCGCCCGTGGTTTCCTAGCTCCCGATGTGATTGAGTGCTCAGGCTCCCCCTTCAGGGCCCTATTCGCAATCGCGCATCAAAAATCTTATCCTTTTCCCATTCCAGGGCTCCCAAGGGCTACTTTGGCCTCCTGCGTGGTCTCCATGGGCCTCGGTCAGTGCGCTTTGACCGAGGTCCTCGTTGTTCCATGTCGGATGCCATGGCCATTGGTTCAGGGTGTTTTTGATACTGTTTTGGATTTCCTTAGAGATTTTTTCAACCTGATTCAGTCATGGTTCTCGACAGTCTTTCTATGGATCCAATTCAGATCAAGGAATGTGCCCCAAGGACATATAAAAGCTGTTTTAGATTGGTCCTGTGGGTGGCTATTGATTTGATTGTAGCCAGAGAATCCATCCACGAATGAAACGATTTCACATTCGGCACATTCGTTAATAATTTGGTCAATAAAGGGTGTAGGATAATTTTCTTTTGGACATGCTTGATTTACATCCCTATAATCGACGCACACTCGAATTGTCCCTTGTTTTTTCATCACTGGAACAATGTTTGATACCCAGTCAGTAAGAGGTACAGGAAAAATGACACCAGCATGAAAAAGTTTTCAATCTATTCTTTAATGGTAGTGACTTTCTTAGGATGAACAGGTCGAAGCCGCTGTCGTACTGGTTTGACATCAGGGTACATTTTAATCTCATGTTCAACAATATCCTCGTAAGACCATGCAAAATGTTGGGTTGTGTTATATTCTTTCCACGACTAACCCACGTAGTGAACCGGGGGGTTAGAGGGGGGGCGGAGCCCCCCCTTCGTTGCACCGATAGCGCAGCGGGGGGGTCACAGGGGGGGCGGCAGCCCCCCCTGTCTGGGTGTTGTGGGGAAAAATGCCTATGCAGGACGATCCTATCCACCTAAGGTGTGATAGTGCCTTAGCAACAAACAAGTACAGCTACACTGGTTTCTTCCTTTATGAAATGTGAAAGAAGAGAGATCAATAGACTTACCGGTGTCTTCCGTTTGTCCCTTGATCCGGTCTCTCTTCTCTTTGGGTGTTCACAACTACTTGCCTTCTTGCTTATCCAGCTTCAACTTCCTGCAAGATCACAAGAGAACAGCTACTTGCGACAAGAGAACAGCTACTTGAGACAAGAGAAGAACACTACACAAAGACAGATGTTCACATTCATAACTAGTTTAGGATTAGAAATAAACCAAATACACTAATACATTCATACATCAAAATACATCAGTGTATAGGAGAAACCAAGATAGCTTTATTGATGAATAACAAGGTTCATGAAGAGATACAACCCAGAGGGCTCCAATCCAGCATCTCCTTCCCAGCAAATGGAATTCCTATCTTCAGCCCCTTCAAAGCATTAAGCACCCAATGATTCCAGTCTCAAACCAACAGCAATTCTTTGCAATAACAAAATTCCAGCCTGTACCTGGAATCAGCTGCTAACCCTGTTTATCACTCGTTCCTCAAGAGACGAGTCTTCTTTAAGCTCTTTTCAACTGACTCGTAAAATATGAAAAGATTGCCGAGTTTTGGCCTTCCAGCTCGTTAAAGCGACCGGAAGAGCTATCCCTACTCTAGATTTTAATCTTTTTGGACCTGAGGGATTATTGCACAAAAAGATCGAGCGCTTGTTTTGTTCGGCTCGTTAAAACTATCGAAAACTCATCCCTTCTGTATTGTTTTATACTTTTTCGGACTTAAGGGATTAGATGACGAAAAAGGACTTTTGGAGTTAACTTTATGTACCTTTTCAGACTCTCTAAAAATGAAAAGGACCGAGTTATCCTTGTCGTTAGACTCGTTAAAATCATTAAATAGCGACAAACTTGTCTTTAGACGAGAACGAGTTTCCCTATCGCTAGGCTCGTTAAAACATAGCGATGGGCTTGCCCGAAGGGCAAGTTATAGAACAAGCATATGTTATCCTCCTCAAGATTGACAAAAATAAAGAGGTACTGGTCAGCAATGACTGGGGAAAAATTTTGAGAAACTAAAGAAAACTTTGATGGTAGCAAGTCGCTCTTGAACATGACACTTTTCCTCCGTACCACAATCGGGTTGGGTTGCTTCATTCACCGGTCATATCCATGGTCTCGCCATACCATCCATATTTGGGGTAATGCTACCAATCCATCGCATCAGTGTCGCCATATGTTCAAGAGAAGTCGTTCAGAAAAATTCAACCGTGTCCCATCCACTGCCATACATTATCCTTCATCCTTTCATGACCACCATCCTTTTCATTATCCGGTCTCTCTTCTCTTTGGGTGTTCACAACTACTTGCCTTCTCGCTTATCCAGCTTCAACTTCCTGCAAGATCACAAGAGAACAACTACTTGCGACAAGAGAACAGCTACTTGAGACAAGAGAAGAACACTACACAAAGACAGATGTTCACATTCATAACTAGTTTATGATTAGAAATAAACCAAATACACTAATACATTCATACATCAAAATACATCAGCATATAGGAGAAACCAAGATAGCTTTATTGATGAATAACAAGGTTCAGGAAGAGATACAACCCAGAGGGCTCCAATCCAGCATCTCCTTCCCAGCAAATGGAATTCCTATCTTCAGCCCCTTCAAAGCATTAAGCACCCAATGATTCCAGTCTCAAACCAACAGCAATTCTTTGCAATAACAAAATTCCAGCCTCTAGATCTCATGGAGGAGAGATCCATATATAGATGTTTGGAGAGAGGATGAGTTAGCATGAGATCTAACTAGTGTCCTCTCCCTCTGTTAGTTCTTGAGTCCACTTGGAGGTTCATGCTTCCACTTGGAGATTTGGAACCTCTTACTCATCACCAGTCGAATTCCCTGAGGCAAGTGTCATTTTGGAAGCTTCCTGGGTTTTGACACCTTGAGAAATGAGCCTGCCACTTGTCCATTCTCGTTCAACGCATGTAGCTAGTGTTCCAGTTGACATTCAACACAGGTAGCCAGTGTTGGCTTTGACATTCAGCGCAAACAGCTAGTGTAGCCACTGAAATGATCCTGATTTGACTTGTTTTGAGTAGTTTTTGGTGGAGAACTTCTGTGAATTGCTGTGGTTTGTTAGCCTTGTTCCTCTAGGGGTAGGAACAACATGTTTAGGGGCTTTGGATCCCTTAGATTATGGACATTTCATGCTCAATGATGTAAGGCACAAAAATGTCTATAACACCGAGGGGTTTGAGGGGGGCGGGTAGCCCCCCTCTACGGGGTCCGGGGTAGCGCCCGAGATTTTTTTTTTTGGACCCTATATTAGGTTGGGCGAACCTACCTATGGTTTTCGGTCCATGGTTTTGGACGCGATGGTTTTCGGTCCATGGTATTGGATGCTTCAACATGTATAAATATATATTGTAACATTGAAAGGAATATAATGAAAAATCAAGCTGGTAGTCCCGGTTTTGGATCCAGGGGAAAATCTCTGTGTATATGTGTTTTATGTGTTATGCTCTCACATTGTTTATTTTCTGTGTTTTAGAATTCGTATGCAGGTAATTTCTGTACAGGGTTAAAACCTACAATTGGTATCAGAGCTGTTTTGGCTTCAAGGGGACGCCTTTGTTGCTGAGGGGTTTCGCTCGAGCCTGTGGTAGACCCTGTTCAGTGGGAGATCTGCGGGATCGATTATGGTGGTGAAGGAAGATGGCGAGCAGCGGAAAGATAGAGATCGAGAAGTTCAATGGTCAGAGTTTTGAGTTGTGGAAATTCAAGATGGAGGATCTGTTGGTGGATAAATATCAGTGGATCGCGGTAGATCCAGGTACTAAAACCAATGGGAGTGACCGATGAAGAATGGAAGAAGTTGGATTGAAAGGCAAAGAGCACAATACGATTATGTGTATCAGATTCAGTATTGCTGAATGTATCAGGGGAAGCTACGAGGAAGGCTTTGTGGGACAAGTTAGGGACTTTGTACCAATCT
This sequence comes from Pinus tabuliformis, assembly GCA_031772625.1. Classification (NCBI taxonomy): domain Eukaryota; kingdom Viridiplantae; phylum Streptophyta; class Pinopsida; order Pinales; family Pinaceae; genus Pinus; species Pinus tabuliformis. The sequence goes on along the minus strand of CM062810.1, from coordinate 932,646,411 downwards.
AAGTCTCTAGTGAATAAACTGCTCCTGCGGAAAAAGCTGTATAACCTGAGGATGAAAGATGGAGACTCGGTGACAGAGCATCTGAACGCATTTAATACTGTGGTAAGTCAGTTAGCATCTGTTGATATTAAAATTTCAGATGAAGATAAGTGCATCAGTTTGTTGTGTTCTCTACCAGATTCGTGGGATAGTCTGGTTATTGCAATAGGTAGCAATGCAATTGCTTTGCAGTTTGATGAAATAGTCTCAGCCTTGCTGACGGAGGAGATGAGACGGAAAAATATGGACAGCCAGAATGGTGATGCCTTGTCTGTACGAGGATGGTCCCAGAATAGAAACAAAAATAAGTCATCGAGTGGGAGATCTAAATCTAGAGGGAGATCTAAATCTCCAGGAAAACCTGTAAAGGTGGTGTGCTGGAAATGCGGAAAGGAAGGGCACTTCAAAAGGGACTGTAAATCTAAAGCTCCTGATAAAGGAAAGGGATCTGATGATGCTCCTTCTTCAGAGGTGAAAACCACCTCAGATGAAGGTGGGGATGTGTACTTGGCTTCTTCAAGTACACATGTAGATCATGAGGCATGGTTGATTGACTCAGGTACATCCTTTCACTTCACTCCCCATAGAGAGTGGTTCTGCGAGTATTAGAAATACGATGGTTGTGATGTCTTATTAGGAGATTATAGGAAGGCTAGAATCATTGGTCGCGGAAAAGTAAAGTTGAATTTGCAAGGTGGAAGGGTTAAAACACTTCCCGGTGTTCTGCATATTCCTGCATTGGGCAGAAATTTGATTTCTGTAAGCAAGTTGGATGATGCAGGTAATGTTCGAGAAGGACACTTGCAAGATGGTTCGGGGAGCACTGGTATTGATTCGGGGAGTTCGGACTGGAACTCTGTACAAGCTGCAAGGTAGCACTGTTGTTGATGGGTGCAACCGTTCTGTGGTTCCTGAAAGTGGAGCTGAAAATCTAGTGGTCTCTGGAGAGAAGACCATGCTGTGGCATCAAAGGCTTGGACATATCGGAGAGAAGGGCCTTCGAATACTTCATGGTAAAGGTATGGTAGAAGGTATGAGCAATAGCTCTCTGGATTTTGATTTCTGTGAAAATTGTGTATATGGGAAGCAGAATCGGGTGAGTTTCCCCTCTGGTGCTAAGAGGGCGAAAGAGATATTAGAGCTTGTGCACAATGATGTGTTTGGACCTGTGAAAGTTCCATCACTGGGTAAGTCTGTGTACTATGTATCATTTATAGATGACTTCTCAAGGAATACATGTGTATATTTCCTTAAGAAGAAATCTGAAGTCTTTGACAGGTTTAAAGAATTTAACGCTCTGGTGGAAAATCAGACAGAGAAGAAGATAAAGGTGCTGAGGACAGATAATGGTGGAGAGTTTTGCAGCAAGGAATTTGAAGAATTCTGTAAGAAGTGTGGTATAGCATGGTAGAAGACTACTCCATATACACCTCAGCAAAATGGAGTCGCAGAAAGAATGAATAAGATGTTGATGGAAAGGGCAAGAAGCATGCTCAGTGGTGCTGGGTTAGGACAGAAATTCTGGGCAGAGGTGGTGGATATTGCATGTTACTTGGTCAACAGGTCACCTTCATCAATGTTGGAGGATAAGACTCCACAAGAAGTATGGACTGGTAAGAAACCCTCTCTTTCACATCTAAGGGTATTTGGATGTGATGCATATGTACATGTTCCAAAGGAGAAACAAACCAAGTTGGATAGTAAATATGAAAAGTGCATCTTTATTGGGTATAAGGATGGTTTAAAAGGTTATAAGCTTTGGTACCCAGTCACATGGAAGGTTGTGTACAACCGAGATGTGGTGTTCAGAGAGGTAAAAGATGTTATTAAACATGAAGTCCAACCAAAGGAACCTGAGAAGTTAGAGTTTGAGCTAAAGAAGGAAGAATCAGACTCTGCAGCAGAGGAGGAATCAGAAGATGAAGAGCCACAAACTCCGGCTGTGAGAAGATCAGTTTGAGACAGAAGGTAGCCAGAAAGGTATAGTCCTTCTACTTTCTGTTCAAATTTTGCTTTGTCTGTTACTGATGATGATCCCAAAACTATGAAGGAAGCAGTAGATTCAGAGGATGGAAAACTCTGGAAAGAGGCCATGGTTGATGAAATGGCATCTTTGCACAAAAATGAGGCTTGGGATCTGGTGGAGTTGCCGATTGGAAGGAAACCCATTGGCAGCAAATGGGTGTTTAAAAAGAAGACAAATGCAGAAGGGAAGGTGGAGAAATACAAAGCTTGGTTGATAGCAAAAGGATATTCCCAAGTGCCGGGAATTGATTTTGGTGATATTTTTTCTCCTGTTGCCAAGGTAACTTCTATTAGATTACTTTTATCTGTTGTTGCTGCTTTTGATTTTGAGGTAGAATAGATGGATGTGAAGACAACATTTCTTCACGGGGATTTGGAAGAGGAAATCTACATGAAGCAACCTGAAGGCTTTGCGGTGAAGGGTAAGAAAGAACTAGTATGCAAGTTAAAGAAGTCTCTGTATGGGTTAAAACAGTCACCAAGGATGTGGTATCAGAAATTTGATACATTTATACGGGGACTTGGCTCCACCAGAAGCAAAGCAGATCACTGTGTGTATTTTAAATTAATTGGTGACCATGTTATTTATCTGGTCTTGTATGTGGATGATATGTTGCTGGTTGGAAATGACAAAGAAATTATCCAGGATTTGAAGACCCAATTGTCCTCCAAATTCGACATGAAAGATCTTGGTGCTGCAAACTATATTTTGGGCATGGAAATTAAAAGAGATCGGACAAAGAGGAAGCTCTGGTTAAACCAGAGGAAGTATGTCTAGACAATACTGCAGAGGTTTAATATGCAGGATAGTAAACCGGTGAAGGTTTCTATTCCTGTAGGTGTGAGGTTATCTGCTGAACAGTGTCCCAAGACACAAGAAGAGGAAGAGGACATGTCCCGTGTTCCATATGCAAGTGCAGTCGGTAGCCTGATGTATGCAATGGTTTGTACTAGACCAGACATTGCACATGCAGTGGGAGTGTTGAGCAAGTTTATGTCAAAACCAGGGAAGGAGCACTGGATAGTAGTGAAGCGGGTTTTCAGGTATTTGCATGGCACTAGTGATTATGGTTTGTGCTACCAAGGAAGACCAGGATTGGACAGAGTGTTGGATATTCGTGGCTTTGTTGATGCAGACTGGGCTGGAGATCTGGATCAGAGAAGATCTACAAGTGGGTATGTGTTTAACCTATTTGGAGGTGCAGTCAATTGGATGAGTAAGAAATAATCTGTAGTGGCACTATCAACTACAGAGGTAGAATACATGGCAGTCACTCATGCAAGCAAGGAAGTAGTTTGGTTGCAGAGATTGTGTTCAAGTATGGGGTTAGTACAGGGAGCTATAAGAATAGACTGTGACAACCAAAGTGCAATTTTCTTGGCAAAGAACCCTGCTTATCATTCAAAGACAAAGCACATTGATGTTCAGTATCACTTTGTGAGGGATATGATAGAAGACAAAAAGGTGTTGCTGGTAAAGGTGGACACTTTGAAGAATACTGCAGATGCATTGAAAAAATCTGTGAGCTCTGAGAAGTTCTCTTGGTGTAGAGAAACAATGGGCATTTCAGGGCTGGAAAAATGACTAAGCTCTCCTGTGGCCCCGTGTGGAAAGAAAACAACAAATGGGAGAATATCTCTAAATTCACGAAACAGAGCACGATAATTATCAAGTTCCAATGGAGAACAGGATTTTCCAACATGAATGTTCTCTACAATATTAGGCTTGGTTGAAATGTTTATAGAAATTATTTCTTCTATGTTTGACAAATTACGCTCAGAATTTAGAGTTCCTATTCTAACAGAATTCGATAAGAAATCAACAATTGATGGGTGTGTTAACTCGTTTGAATAATCTTCATTGTCATCTGGAAGACTAGAACGATGATGATAATTGCCCCACGATTCCTCTCCTATCATCATTGATTGGATGATTCCTTCATCCGTAGAATGTATACGTGAAAAAGGATCCGAAGAGGTACCATATTCTAACGACCTATCTACCCATACAAAAGTTGAGTGTGGATTTGGGTTTGCCACACAAGCCCAAAAGATTGATTGCTATGATAATTCAATGGGGCTTAACGATAATACCTCATGATTACCGTCAACTTCAAATTGGTTGGAAATCCTCCTTAAATCAGATGAGGTGGAGGAAATCATGTTGCAGGTTTCTACTCTTGCCACTTCCACCAAATCAGATGGTGACGGGAGGGTAAAAGTACCCATTAGGGAAGGATCTTTAAAGAGACCTACTCCAACACTTTGAAGTGACAGTGGGGGTCTGTGTACCAATGGAATGCTTCCCATAGCCTGTGAACTATTGGAAAAGAAGGCTAGCTGATCAATGACTGTGATTCCACCCTTAAAAGGGAATGCAATAGTACGAAAGTATGTGGAAACCACAGCAACCATAGCATATACCCAAGGCCTTCCTAGTAAAATGTTGTAATCGAGGGGTCCGTTAACTACCTCAACTTCAACAGTAACTATTTTGCCCCCTAGTTCGACTTGCAGGTTACTCAAAATCCCACATGGAGTATATGTTCTTCCATCAAAAGCTTTCAATGTGGTTGGTGATCATGACAACGATGGTGAACCAAGTGTTTTCTAGTAGCTCATGGACATAATGCAAGTAGATGCCCCCTCATCAATAATAGTTCGGTGAACATTCTTATTAAGAGCTTTTATTTGGATTAGGAAAGCTAATTGCGCTGGTAACTGTGGTGAATAGCCCGCATGGTTAAAGACTACAAGATTTGAATCCATAGGATCTATTCCGCCTATTGTTGACAGTAAAGCTTGTTTCTGGGAGGGAAAGTTTTGCAACACCTCAAGGGTCGACATAGCTGAAGGTGATTGAGCAAGATCTTATAATGTGTTATAGTTTTGAGCTGCTCGAGCCCGAGGGTTGAATGTCGATTTGTGTACAACTCCCTTTGGTGGTTTTATTGTCAATTCAGGTACAATAGGTGGAACAACTTCAGATGAAGTCGAGGTCGAAGGATTAGGTTGATCAATGGCCTGATTATTTGACAATGACAAATTTCCATAATCTTTGTTTCTTGTTGACACCAAAACATCGTTTTGTGGCTTTGCGATGGATAACATAAGTACTTGGGATGTGGAAGCATGGTCTGTTGCAACCAAATGTGTTTCCGGGGTTGGAAATGGATCTGTCAACACTGCCGATGTGTTTGAAGTCTTTAAAAGTTTAGAGACCTCAAAGCGATGTGGACAATCTCTTGTATAATGCTCGTCATTACATATCAGACATGGATAACGAGGTTTCCTTGCCATGGTAGAGGAATCAGATGATTTCTCTGGAGGGGAATTTTCTTGTTTCTTTTTTTTCTTCCCCTTTTTCTTGCCTGCTGGTTGCTTTGGATTTTTTGCCTTTGTCAGATGACATGGCATTAATCTCGGAGGCAAGAGTATTTTTTGATGCATTGGTAGTTTGATTGGAAACATCAAGAGTTTGACCAAATGGTCTTCCTGCTAATTGTGTGCTTGAAGAACTGATCACACCGTTGCTGGCATGAGAGTCCTTACTTGATTGTGGAGGAGGGGGAACAGTGAGAGCTGGTTGAGGTGCATTGGGAATTTTATCATAAAGTGTGCCAGATTGTGTGTTAATTAAATCCAAGTATTGGGCACGAGCAATGACTTGCTCTTTTGTGACGACTCCACCTTTTTCCACATCCTCGGTGATTGATGGAAACAAGGATTTTATGAACCACTCAGCTAAAATCTGATTGGGAACATATGTCTTAACCATTCCACGACGACACCGCCACTCATGAATGTGATCTGATATATGAGTAGCAGTAGTCTGTTTAAATTTGGTTAGGATTTTCGTTCCAGTCTCGTATCTGATAGGTAACTGGAAGTGGGTCAAAAAAGTAGTGGCTAAAGTGGTGAAGTTATTGAAAGAAGCTCTTGGTAACTCAATGTACCATTTACCAGCTGGACTAGTAAGTCTTCTTTGGAAAAGACGAAGACTGACCGAATCGTCATTTAAGGAGTTAGATGAACACCACAAATGAAAGGTCATAACATTATTTGATGGGTCTTCTCCAGGATTTCCGTTAAACTTTAGAATGTCAGAAGGTAACTTATGCAGAATTGCTGGCCACCAAGGTGCATATAAGATTGGATCATTAGTGAGCCGATTTAAATATGGTAATTCTAAAGTTACTACAAATGGCAGCTGTCGATTCAAGTCAGGTTGAGCATACCCAGGATATGATGGAATTGCTTGGGTAATAGGTCTTTGCATACCGACATAGGGCATCTGCATTTGGTAACCTTGGTATGGTTGTTGAACAAAACCAGTGTAAGGTGGTTGTTGATAACCAGGTTGAATAAGTGGTTGTCCATAACCTGCAAAGCCTTGTTGACCTTGACCTTGGTAAGCTTGTGATTGACCAAACCCAGGTTGAGCCTGTGAAATAGGTCCAAACTGAGGTTGGTACTGTTGGAATTGGGGTTGTTGAAATTGAGGCTGCCACGGTTGTTGAATCAATTGTTGTTGTTGTTGATATAACTGTTGTGGATTCAATGGTTGTTGCTATCCAACAATGAAAGTTTGGCCAGGTTGTGAATAAACTATACCAGTGTAAGCCTGGGTGAGTCTAGATAAGGGTACACTAACCTGAGGTTGTTGTTGGACTCTAGAGACAAGTGGTTGTTGTACACCAACTTGAGGAATTTGAACTTCTTGACTTGACACTTGTGATTGCAAGGTAGAAGGATATGTTTGAATAGGTTGAGATACAACAACTTGAAATTGTGAGGGTTGTACAGTAGTAACAACAGGTGTAGTAGGAATATCTGACACGGTTTGCATTGGTTGCGTTGGATACACAAGCCTTGGTTGAACTAACATTGTTGGTTGCCATTGACAAACTCTAATTCTAGGTTGACCTGAATACTGTGGGATATTACCATATGGTAGTCCCCTGGAATAAGGAGGATACGATGAATAAGCATATTGCTCTTCATATGGTGGCAATCCAATATTTAATGGATACATAGGTCTTTGTTGACCAGATTGCCTAGCTTGATATTGATATGCAGGATCAAACTATTGAGTTCCCATTAGAGAAGAACGAGGTAAAATTTCAGTTGAGGACATGGGTGATGACCATAGTGTAGAAGCAACCCCTAAGTGGGTTCCAGATAATGATTGGTAACCAGTCGGGACGGTACAGACAATTCACCATACAGGTGCGACTCAGGTGTGGTAGAAAACATCGAAGAAGTGACAACAGACGAATCTGCTACAGCTGCATCAGATGATATAGTCTGAGATGTTAACGGTTGTTCAGCCATAGTTAACTGGCCCAAAAGTTGTCCTAAAGATTCTATGGGTACTTGAAAAGAAGCAGGATCAAATGAAGCAAAGAAATTAGGAGTACTTGGGTAAAGATAAAGCCCAGTTCCAAAATGAAATGGGGTTCCAAGTGTGGAATCTTCTTCCAATTCCTCCTCTATGGCAATCAAACCTGGTGGAAGAACTTCACCGTTAGGTCCGTAAAATATTTCTGGTGTTGGTGAAGTTGAAGTTTCAATAGTTACTGATGTCTGAGGGGTAACTGGTAAAGTAATAACTTCCGAATGTTCAACTTCGAAGTCCAGATGTTCCGGTAAATGAACAATAGTTTCAGTGAGAGGTTCCTGAACAACTTTAGGTTCAAATGTAACTTTTGTTTGAACTGGGATTGTTTTTGGATTAACTTTTGGTTGAACTAATTCAAATTCAAAAGTACTTTCTTACTGAGCAATCTCAAGTTGAGGATCAACTTGTGGTTGAACAACTTCGGTTACTATTTCACTAGGATCAATGCTAATGTGCTAGGTAATTGAGAAAATTATTCTTTAGGAATGGATGAACCAGAAATAGTTGGAGTAACTGGAGTCTCTGTACTTATCGAAATAGATGATTCAGGTAACTCAGATAAAGAACTAGGAGTTCTTGATGTACTAGACCCAGTTAAACGAGACTGCTTTGCTCGAATTGGTGTCGCTTCGGGAGGCAAAGGTGGTTTGCTTGCTTTTCTCCGCGAATGACGTGGTAGGGGTTGATGTTCCTCCACGATTGATGATTAATTTTATTATCAAAAAAGAAATAATAAAAGGGGTAACTAGGCGAAAGGTTTACCAGGGAACTGTGAACTGCAAAATACCTCCTGGCGAACCAAGAAGTACGAGCAGGCAATCTCCCTGAATGCTGTGTTCGGTGTATCAAATTTGCAAGGCGGCCAACTCAGTTACTTAAGGATGGATAGCAACCTAGAGTTGTCCTCCCATATATACCCGAAGGTACATGGAGGCCCAGTCCATATAAGCACTGTCTAATGCAAAACCACACAGTGAGAGCATTCCCATATACTTTACGTACTGTAACACCGCCCTATATACCCGAAGGTACGTGGACGAGCTACGATATAATCATGTACATGGAATGAGTATCACACTTAGGATGTATTGAAGACAAGTTAGCGATAGCTGCTTTGTTTTATGACGTCGGAACATGTCTCTAGCCTAGAACTACTAAATGTTTGCGTTAATGACAATGATCCATTAGGTAAATTGGTGTCTATTTTAAGTTGATCTTGCTTAGGAATTTTCCTTTCAAGTTCACCACGTGATGTTTCTGAAATTCCTAGGAATGCAACTATCATGATAAGCATTCTTTCCATTCAATTTAAAGACGAAAATTCTAGCTACTTAGGGATAGGGCAATCAAATTTCTTTTGATCAAAGAGCAAAGAGCACAATCTAAATGCAAATTCCCTACACCATTCCTTATCAACACACATAAACTTTTTCAATGCAACACACATGTATTTCTTTTCAATTTCCCTTAATGTGAATGAGGAAATATGCACAATCGATCAAAAATCTCTTTTCATAAAAAGGACGATTTTGCGACAATTTCTTTTCAAGGAAAGGAAGACTTTATGACACTTTCGTTTTCAAAGAAATGAGGAATTATGACACTTTCAATGAAAAGACTCAATCGATCTTTCATGAATGAAGATTTGACGACAATTCAATTTTCTAAGGAAAAGACGATTTTACGACACTTTCTTTCGCTAAAGATCAATCGATCAAAAAACTAACTTTCAACTATTGATTGAAAATGATAAAGTGAATACATAAGAAAAATTTATCAATCCTAGTCTAAGTAGGGCTAATTAAGGAGATTAAACACTATTTTAAGAAACAAAAAATCATTGACATTCAGAAATCATTCAAACAGGAGAAAATTGGCTCAAAAACTTCAACTCCTAGATGGGAAACTGACCCTCAAGGGATCAACGCAGGCAGAAGTGAGAGATAGTGCATTGAAACACACTGGGTCTATGCGAGAAGTGCATTTTAGAGCACTGTGTCCTTCATTGGACCACGCTGGTGACAGTAAGCAAATTTGAGGACAATTTGGCACAATTTCGACTCAATTTTCAATGATAGAAGACTGAAATTCAATGAACGACCACAAGTACAATATGTAGAAATGTATTAAGAGGCTGATAAGCAGCTATGATGGATGATCGATCCCCAGTGGAGTCGCCAATTTGTTTTGGGAAGTTTTAGTGTCTATGGATAAACGCTTAAACCCCTAGACTAGTAGCTAAGTCTAGAACAACAGTTTAAAGAGTTCTCTACTTTTCCTATGATCAATAGATTAAATAAGAGGCAAAGAAGCCTACCTGTAGCCTTCGCTTGTTCCTTATCTCCCTTGACCAATTCTGTCGCTCCTCTCCGTACTTAATCCGCTTGAAGAGTACTTGCACACAGACAGAAGACAACAACCAATCAAAGCATATGATAATGATCTATTGATTAAACATAGCATGGAATCAAGTACATGATATACATATGAAAGCATAAATGAATAACACAAGCATATGGAAAAAGCTTTGAACACTTTATTAGTAAAAGGAAGAGTTACAACCCATTGCTCGATTCAGCATCACTCCTCCAGTTCAATCCCATCCTCTCCTCATAAAAAGCAAGACATTTTGACATCATTACAATACTTGAAATCAACTCAAGTCTCATACTAACATCATCTCCCTATAATTCAATAATTTCCAGCCCCTGATCACTTAGATGAGTGGTCTTATTATAGGTGAATGAAGGAAGTTGTGCCATAAATGGTGATAATGAATGCCCTCCCAAACTTAGAATTTAGTTCCATGGAGGAAGGGATAAGGGATTGATGTTCCTTAACTCCCTTCCTCATCCAAATATGAGTCCAAAGGAGTAGATAGCCTTGAGAAATTTCTAGAGGCATCCAATGGATAAGGAATCTTTCAAATCCTTATGGAAATTCGCTCAAATTCGCCCAACACAGGCCAAAGAGGGACCAAGTGCGATGCATATCACCCTGTCAGTGTATGGTTTGCATTGCAGCGCACCCTAATGAAGGCCTACCCACGCTGATTTTCTTAGAGGTAGTTTCTGGATGATTTTGGTCATGAAACTTCTTGGGAAGCTAAGCATTCTGATGGTTGACTTCTTTAGGGCATGTAACAAATGAATTAGGGTTTGATGGGCCCTAATAGTATTGATCTGTAGGTTGGGGTTGATGTGCCCAAATGGATCTGTAACACCCCTTCTCTTTGACCCCATCGAATTTGGTCCTGGTCATCAATCACTAATTTATCTTTTTCCGAGTTCCTCTATAATATCTTGGATACCTGAATCACTTAGATTTTCCAGATGAAGGATGTTAAGGTTCCATCTTCTCCATTTGTTATTTTCCAATCCTTGAGCCTAGAATTGGTGGAATTCCCTATGCCCCTATCTCTCCATGGACACCTATAGAGCCTACCATTCTGGTCTATTTAATTGCAATTATTGCTGCTAGATATCATCACAGAATAAAGCGTCCTTTCCATTTATTATTTGCCAAAAGCTATGCTGTTGTATAATTTCTCTGTTATTCCATGCCAGGTTCCATATAGCCGACCCCTGGATTGAACCCATGAGCCTTACTAGGTATTTTATTTGGCAATTAAGGGCATACTTTTCTTTCCAGAGTTTCACCCATGGAGTCTCCCCTCCTTTAAGCCATCTCCACCACAATTTGGCCCCATTTGCTATGTTAGTTATCTCAGGGTCTTGCAGCCCTAGGCCTCCTGCATTTTTAGATTTACATACCATGGTCCACACCACTAACGCCCATTTTCATTTTTCCTCGCCCCTCGCCACAGGAAGTTCCTTTGAACCTCCATTATTTTTTGTAGCACTCCCTTAGGAACATGTAGAATAGATAACATGTACCTTGGGATAGCTTGAAGCACTACCTTTACTAGCATCAACTGTCTCGAAAAATTCAATGCTCTCACCGTCCATCTTTTGACCCTATCTTCTAGGTTAGAGATTACTCTCTCCCAGTTGGATTTCTTCCAAGCTTGCACTATTAGGGGGACCCCTAAATACTTAGAAGGGAGGGGTTTCCTTTGGAACCCTAGAATAACAGATAGGTTTCTCTAGATAGCAATGTGAGTGTTAAAAAATAAAATAATAGACTTTGACTAGTTAACTCCATACCTAACGCAGCCATGAAGGTATCTAGAATGAATTTGAAATTACACACCTCCTTTACCGTAGGAATACCATGAAGCATGGTATCATCCACAAATTATTGATGAGTGGTCACCTGAGCATCCTCATGCAACTTAAGTCCTTTTATGTCTTGTCTTATGTTGGCTGCTCGAATATCCCTCCCAAGTCCTTCCATCATTAAGATAAACAGGAAGGGAGACAATGGGTCCCCTTGCTGAATTCCTCTGGATGGAAAGAAAGGTTTTAACGGGGCTCCATTAATTAGAATTGAAAAACTGGGTGATGAGACCAATCCCATAATCCAATTGGTCCAGTTTTCATAAAACCCAAAAGCTTCTAACACTGCTGCCATGTATTCCCAACTGATCTTATCATATGCTTTAGATAAATCTAATTTCATAATCATACCAACCTTTCTCTGGGTTTTTAGTGAATGAGCTACTTCGTCTGCCATAATTACATTATCTAGAATTTGTCTGCCCTCCACAAAACCCAATTATTCCTCAGAGATAAGATAAGGCATAATTGTTTTTGTAACACCCTCATCCCACATCTAGAAAAGTAACCATCCAACTGGGGTAAACATGTGACGAGAGGCCACTATGATTGGATTCAACCTCCTAGGTAACCTTAAAGAAGTGGAATCGATGGAAATACATCACACAAACCTTCCACATTCGCAGCAGAACTCCCAGGAGCCAACCCAACCACCCAGGTAACCAGCCCTTGAGACCAGCTGAAGTTTTAGACCATTAAACCCCTAGACACTCCCTTTACATGGATACACATGCGTCTAGAAGGCTCCAGACACTCCCACATCATGGGTATGCATGCATCTGAGGACTTTTCTCCTCAAACCTATGCATGCGACTCCGATATTTGTGCCAGTTTTCCAGTCCCAGAGCGCAGGTCACTGCCCAGAACTCGTTGACACTTTTAGAAATCAATTTACACAACATAACAGTGATGCATTTGCAAAAACAATGACAAGGTCTAGACTAGACCCCTACTAGCCATGACAGACATTTTGTCAAACATATCACACATATGAAATCTTCAGGTCTTAACAATAGAACTGAGCATAGGGGCCTCATACTTATATGAGAATCGCTAAGAAGCAATGTTCCCTTATATCATTAGCTCCATTATCATCTATTAGGTCATAGATACATTGTTCATTCATTTACAAATCAAAACATGAGGAGATACATACATCATCACTGTCATAATACATTCTTATGACTAGCATAATAACAACAAAAATATCAAGGATACATCAACTATAAAATCCAAATATTAACCCGTACATTTACACATAAGATACCAAGCGAAGAAATTATTAATTAATGCAAAATCCAACCTGAGGCTATCCACCTCACCCTCATTAATAAAAACTAGGCTTTACCGTAATCCATCTCGGATCAATAGGCCTAACAATAAACATGCAATAATTGGCTTTACCATGATCTCCACAAGATCACTAGGCCAAAACAAGCATGGATGCCACTAGATTTCTCCACCTACACTGTGAGGAATTTTTCTGTCTCCTAGCATGTCAGAAGTTACCGCAATTCACATCGGGTCACTAGGCCCTAAACTGAGACCCACTCTCTGAGATTTACAACATATCCCATCCCGAGATTACTAGGCCTGATGGAGAGCAGCTACCTTTAATATTTACTATATATCTTTCCATTCACCAGTTGAGGATTCCTAGGCCCACTGAGGCAACACAAAATTCGGCTTTACCGCAACCCACAATCCAGTTCAGGGGTTACTAGGCCATGCGTTCTATTATTCAGAGATCCACCTCACTTAACTTCAAATCCATCCGGAAATCAATCTCAACCAAAACATGAGAACCTCATCACACCATAGCTATTCAGAAATGGAAAGGCTAGGATGAAAACATTGTCATACCTAGCAAAACCAATTCCAATACAACAAAGAACCACATGCAATACCATGCATGCAAAATATAGCAAGGAAAACGCACATGCAAATCGATACCTACAAAGAATCCTGCTGTAGCTGCTTAATCCTACTCTTCCTTTCTTGCTCCTTCCTTCCTCTTTCCTTGTTTGCCTTTCTTGATCCAATGCCAAAGTGATCCAAGAAAACTCTTATTTTGCCTTTATTAACTTTTACTACATGGAATTTTCACCAGGGATGTTACAAAACCCTCTCCCTTGGGGGACACCGTCCTTGGTGTTCAACCACACCTATACCTCAACAAAATCACTGAAAATAAAACATGTTGCCCATGGATCTTTATAACATACCTCGATGCAATATTTACAATGATCACCCTGCTGAAAAGAAAACCAACATGACAACATAACAACATGAAAACTATAATGACATGACACCCATACAACTTATTTGAGCTTTATAACTTAGCTCATGGAGGTATTTATATCGACATACATATATACATATACCAAACATCACCAAAACATGTACCAAAACATATACCAAAGACATATACCAAAACATCTGTTCAACCAACAAATAAAGAAGGATACATAGCCCACATATGATATGCCATCTCCCATGTAGCTTCATCGAGCCAAAAGTGCTTCCATTGCACTTTAACTTACTTGATTTCTCGGTCCCAGAGCATGAGCACCTTTCTCTACAATATACACTGAGGTTTCAACTGGAATTCTCCATCTGGCTCCACTTGCAATACATACCAGTCAATCACATGATTAACATATTTAACATACTTCTTAAGCAATGAAACATGGAAAACATCATGGAATTTCACTGTTGGAGGCAGTACAAGTCGATAGGCTACTGGTCTAATCCTCTCAATAATCCTGAAAGGTCCACAAAACCAGGGTGTCAACTTGGTACATTATCCAATCTGAAGGAGCTCTTCTTTGGTATGATGCACAAGTACACCTATTCCCCAACCTGGAACTCCTTGGACAAGCTATTCTGATCTACATAGCTCTTCTGCCTATCCCGTGATGTTGTTAGATTCTTATTTATTACCTGCATTTTATGTTCCATTTCTACCAACATGTCCAGTCCAATCAACACCCTGTTAACTGGATCACTCCAACTAACGGGCATATTAAATCTCCGCCCATACAATGCCTCAAATGGACTCATCCTCAAAGATTCCTGATACCCATTGTTGTAAGCGAACTCTACCAGTGGAAGATATTCTTCCCACTTTCACTGCCGATGCATCACGTACATCCTCAACATGTCGTCCAATATCCTGTTGAACCTCTCAATCTCTTCATCCGTCTGTAGATGATAAGATGGATTGAAGGCCAACTCTGTACCTTATCTTGCAAACAAATCCTTCCAAAACTTGGAAGTGAACTTCACATCCATGTTTGACATAATCTTCTTCAAGACTCCATGCAATCTGACCATGTCTCTGATGAAGACCTGTGCTACATCAGTCGCTGAGAATGTAGACTTCACTGGAATGAAGTGCGCTACCTTTGTCAACCTATCCACCACTACCATGATGGAATCATGTTGTCTCACTGTCCTCGAAAAACCTGTGATAAAGTACATGGAAATGACCTCCCATTTCCATTCTGGAATCACGGTCAGCTATAGCAATCCACCTAGATGCTTATACTCTTCCTTCACCTGCTGACAATCCAAACATCTAGCCACAAACTCTGCTACATCCTTTTTTAGATTCAACCAATAATAAAACTTCTTCACTACGGTCAATGTATTCTGATAACCTGGGTGACCTGAATATGGTTTCACATGAAATTCCCTCAAGATCACCTTCTTGAGCTCACTGCTATCTGGCACATATATCCTATCTCTAAACCTAACCAATCCATTTGCTGTAAGACAATAGTCCACATCCCATGCACATATACCTATACCACTAACCATACATGTATCTGTACCTGTACAACTAACTGTACCTATACCACTAACCATACCTGTACCTGTACATGTAATTTGCTGTAACCTATGCACAATATCCATACACCTGTTATCCCGTTGACTTACCTGCAAGATCCTATCTTGTAGATTTGTCTCATAGGAACTCATAGATGCTATATGATTTACCTGTATCTGCCTGCTAAGAGCATCTGCGACCTTGTTCTCCTTTCCTTTGATGTATCTGATCTCAAAATCAAACTCACTGATCATGGCCAACCATCTAGTTTGCCTGGAGTTAAGATTCATCTGGTCAAATAGATACCTCAATCCATTGTGATCACTCATCAATACAAACCTCCTGCCAAGAAGGTAGTGCCTCCACATCTTCAATGCATGTATGATTGCTGTCGTGGCGGAAAAAGTCATTTGGGCGGACACAACTGACCTCCCTAGGAGTCTAAACTCTCTAGCGACAAACAAGACAAAATGGAGTGATCTTTCTCTAAATATACCTTTTAAAACATGAAAACTACAAGTGTTTAGGCTTACCTTATTCCAAAACGCGGTTGTTGTAGTCCGTCCTTGCCGATCCGGATGAGCTCCTCCTTCAAGTCAATTCCTGCAACCACAAACAATCAAACAATTACCAAGCACTTGCATTTCATATAATAAGACATATATTTAACATGCAGACCAAGGAACACATGAAATAACTCATTAACACAAGCTATTGAGAAAAATAAACCAGTTTGTATTAATAACGAAACAAAGAAACTCTTACAACCTGGCCTTGGTGTTGTGCAAGTTCCTCCCAGGGTCCATCAAGGGTTTTCCTCTACTTTGACAAAGCTCACCCACTTCCAAGTAGAATCAAGCAAAGACAATCTCTCCTCACAAGGTTCTAAATGGGAGTCCTAATTCCTGCAGCATTTACCCAAAGAAAATGTATAGCTCCAACCTCTCCTCCCTCTGGCTCAATGTCTTTATTTATAGTGCTGTAAAGAGGTTATTCAGGTCCACCATCAATGGGATAATCCCCCTCTTTGGGTGGGATAGCTCCCTTATTGATGGGATAAGTTCCCCCTTAATAGAGATACATGAACCAACTGGAGGCGCATCCAAATCATCAAACCGACCTCTAGAAAGTTCTAGAAGTAACCACAAGTAACTTTTTTAAGATGAAACTCGCACATTTTGCCTTTTACAGAAGGACGCACCTGTCCCTTAACATACAGAGCGTCCAAGGACGCACCTTTTGTGAACATGGTCCGCGTCCCCGCAGGTAAGGCTAGAGAGAACCTGCGACCCCAGAGATAAACATATTTTTGACAAGACTTTCTCTCTTCTTTGAGTTTGAGATGGATAACAGAGGCATAAGACTTTGCCTAAGAGGGTAGCATGACTGTTGATTTGAGCCATACTAACTGTAAGTGGTCATGGTGACATTTTTTAGTGTAACAGATTGCCCCCTAAAGTGCGAAGCCTAGAATAGATTTAGGGTTTTGTAATTCTAGGAAGGGTGAAGCGCTTTATCATTTCAAGGATTGTCTTGTGGATGGCCTGGTTGGAACCTGCAATTTTCAACACAAAATACATGGATAAGATTATATCATCACTGAGGTAGGCATTCCCATACTCAGATTCAAAACTTTAACTAATGGACTAACTATTCTGATACAGGAATGATCTTGCAGTACATCATTTTTATAGACTTTTGTAGACACAGTATGGACGCAGCCATCTGTTTATGATTAGTCTACATAGATAATGAATACAAAACTCCTCGCAGCCTGGATGGTAGAAACTAGATCCAGGGTCTTCACTTCTACTTCCCGAATTGGTACGATTCTAGCCATGTGATTAAATGATTCGATGTCGAACATGTTAGAAACCACTTGATTACCAGTCGATGATGTAAACTGTTAACAAGCGTGAGAGAAACCACCAGTAATGTCAATGGTTCTCAAAGTACCAAGCACAACCCGTGAAATGTGAATAGATGTTTTGATGTCGAACACTTCACGGAATCCTTTGATCGAAAGTCAATGATGTAAACTGACGTCAAAGGCGACAAACCTGCCATTGATGCATGCAGACTTCAAGGTACTGTCGATTCCTAAGTCATCTTTCTAGATAATGTGTCGATGTCGATAGAAAGCGACCCGTTGCAGGCAAGCCCGCAACACGAAATCATTGTTCAAGTTGAAGAAATGTTGCTGTAAGGACTGACTCAGGGATGGTCAAATGGATGACAAGTATTTTGCAGATGAAAGTTTTGCTTGCAGACCTCTTGAACACATAACGACACGACAGATGGCTTGGTGACGAATAACTCAAAGTTAATCCCCGAAACCCGGTTTAAAGACTTTCAAAGTGGTTTGGTCAACTGTGAGGTAAAAGATTTCCCAACCCAGGTGAATGAAAAGTGTCGTGTTCAAGAGTGGTAATAAAGTTTCTTTTGAGATAAAAGGTAACAAATAGGCTCATTCTTCTCTCTTTTCCCCCACCATTTCTGGCAAGTACCTCTTTATTTTTAACAAGCTTGAGGAGGATAACATATGCTTGATTATAAGCTCATCCTTTGGACGAGTCCAACCTAGTTTAAATTCAAACCCTAGGAAGGAGTGGTTCGTTCCTGTTTGTAATTGAACAGGTCCTCTACTGTAAAAGTTTAACGAGCCCAGTATAGGAGAAACTCGGCGTTTTTCAATTTTAGAGAGTCTGAAAAAACTAAAGGAGACTCCACGTTGAACTTTTTCGTATATTTGTGTCCCTCAAGCCCGAAAAAGTATAAAATAATACCTGGGGGAACCGCTTGATCTTGCGACCAAGGAGTACTTTCATAATAGTGTCGTCGACCTGAAAAGTAAAAAGCGATCAAGGACACGTCGTTTTATTTCCTTATCGAGTTTGAAACGACAAAAACCCAGCAATCTTTTCCTGATTTTACGGTCAGAAAAGAGCTAAAAGGGGACCGTCTTTTAATTCCGTTTTAACGAGTGTAAAAGAAACGCTCGGCGATCTTTTCATTTTTTAGGAGTCAGAAAAGGGCTTAAAAGATGACTCTGATATTTTGTTTGTGAAAAAATTACAATTTCCCTCGAAATCCCTTTGTCCTGCACAAAAGCGACACATTACTCATACCTGTTTAAAATAGGCAAAAATACATTCAAAAACATCTTTTCATGGTAAAAAATGAACTAATTCATCCAAAAAACCTATAAAAAGACCTTTTACCATGTCATTTTTACCGTTTGACTTTGGAGGTTGAAAAAGGAGCTTTTGACAAGAAACTTCCCGTGGTCGCTGCGGAAAATCTGACCGTCGGAATCGAACGCCGTCTCATCCAGGTATTTTACACATCCTACTCTGCATTTCTATCCGTTTAGAATTAATTTTTAGGTTTTAGTTTCATTTTTTGGGGGGGTTTTGGTTTTGGAATGCGCCTCTCGGCGGACGCAGGTGCCCTTCGGGTGACCTGCGTCCCCAGACTTTTTCTCATACGGGAAAACGGTCGGAAGACGCAGGCCGCCTTCAGGCCAGCTGCGTCCGGGCGCCCTGTGCTACAAAGCCGGGGTGTGTCTTCCGAGAAGTGCGCATTTCAAAACCCCAACTCTCTCAAAAAACCACCAAAAATTCCCAAATCAATTTCTAATTGCTATTTTTGATATGCAGGGCATTAATCATGTTAGACTGGAGAGAAAGAGAGCATGTAGAGGAAGATGAAGCTGCAATAAATCACCAACCTTCTCTGGATGCCCTAAGAGCATGCGGATTATACAAATATTGGACCATACCGGGCATGAGGGGCCAGGTAAGATTCTTGGAATGGCTGGTTGAGCGATGGAACGTTCAAGAACAATTCTTTTACATAGGAGGGCACCAGCTCGAGATAGAGCCCTCGGATGTATACTTTCTCACTGGCTTGCCGAACAGAGGTGAGCAACTCAGTCTTGCGGGGACTAGGCCGGGTGGCCAATCCCTTGATAGTCTCCGCGAGGATTGGTGCACACGTGGGGCTCACCATTCAAAAGGCATAGAGATAAATCACATCACTCTACCGGAACTCAAAGTCATAGCGTTCACGGTTACCAGAATTTGCGGCGCGGCCGCTTTACACATTGCTTCCGGATCCCAAATGCGGATGGCAATTGACTGTTACCAAGGCACCATTTTCAACTGGTGTGAAGCTGTGTCGGCTCATATGAAGAGCCAACTGACCAAGGCAAAGAACGGACGACTAAAGACTTTTGGATATGGGCCTATAGTCGTGAGCTTTGCCTTGGAGAGAGTTCCAATGTTGATCCCTCAGCAACTCACTGTTGATATTTTGGGTCCTCGGCAGCCAAAGCTGATACGATGGGTTGCGGTGATGGCCCGGCATCCTGACGAGGGCGCGACAGTAGTTCGATTCTCAGATAGTTACTTTCACTGGTTAGAGGACCAGGTTTTTTCGATACAGGACTTTCCGTATGCCAGAATGGATTTCAGAGGTGATCCGGACATGGTTCTTCCACAGGGAGAACAATGGGACGACAGAGGTACTTTTATTTTCACAAGTTTTCTAATTATGTATTTTTTTATTTTTCATATATATCGTCTCAAAATTAACAGTAAAATTTTCAAAATGCAGATGTTGGTTCACAGCGTCCAGCCAACCTCCGGCCTTTTGATAGACTACATCCAGCTGCACCGGTACCGGTCCCACAGGATGCGACAGCAGAAGTACTAGCTGAGTTGGAGCATGATCTAGAGCGTCTCACGGCAGATATACCTGAGACTACTATGGACGACATTCCTATCAGGCTTCAGCGCTTCGTAGTCGCGGTCCCTGGACCGTTTAGGAGATTTTTGCGTAAGGTAGCCCGCGCAGTGGTGTCATACAGAGAGCACCACCAGTGATTGACTAGTCACTTTTGTAGTCACATGTGACATTTTGACTTTTTGTACTATCATTTTGCCGATCATAAGGTGTTTTCAACCTATGATCGAAGACGATGTATATATTTTTTGACACACTTCTATCTATATATATCACTATTACCGGCTTATCTTGTTTAACATATGTGATGAAATGTTTTTAAATTTACTTGCATGATTATTGTAAATGTCTGTCCAACATTCGAGAAGCAATTGCATCTGCTAATGTATTCAAAGACCTTGGAATATGTTGATATTCAATGTAATCAAATTCACGTTCCAAGAGACGCACTCTCAAAAACAACCTTAATAACACAGGATTCCTAATGGCATAAACTCTATTAAGCTGTAATACAACAAGTTCAGAATCTAACCTCACTGTCAAACGTCGAATTCCAAATGAAATAGATTCGGATAATAATTCAATCACTGCACTGTATTCTGCAATGTTGTTCGTTGTTTGACCGAGGCTTACCCCATGCATAGAAACTAACTCGTCAGAGGGCGAATAGATAACCCAAGCTGCGGAAGAGATGTTCCGTGTACTACGACAAGCACCATCAGCAAATCCAATGTATGTTTGGAGAGGCGTCGACATCTGCAATATCAAGAGTAAAACCAAGATAAGCCAGAATAACGACGAAAAACCACACTCTCTAAGCTAAGCACACTGACTAAACTAACACACTTGCTAGCTAGAAAGGAAATCTAACCTATCTAAAAATTTCTCCATTCCCTTCATTTAAGCATAATACCTCTTTAGGTAAAGTCCATTTCTGGGTTTACCCAAAGAGTCCCCATCAAAGTCAACTAACTCATAAGCCCCTTTTGCTAGCTTTCGCTTTACAATGTAGGGCCCATGCCACATGGGAACGAATTTTCCGGCACCTAGCTTATCGTTAGCTTGATCATATAATAGTACTAGGTCTCCTTCCGAAAAACTTCGAGGGGTTACATTTCTATCATACTGAGCTTTCATTCGTTTCGCGTGAGTCTCGATTGCCAATGTAGCGTCACGTCGAGTCTCATCTAATTTAGCCAAGTACAATAAACGTGTCTCCTCTTCGGAAGTAGCTGGAAGTAATTCGACAGCCATTTGAAGTGATGGGATTTCGCATTCAATGGGTAACACAGCTTCTAAGCCATAAACTAGCTGGAAAGGAGTGAACCCTGTTGAATTTTTCACTGAGGTTCGGTATGCCCATAGCGCTGAAAATAACATGTTGTGCCAATTCGACCGATGAACACCAATGGTCCGTCGGATCATGGTAACTAGAACTTTGTTGATAGACTCAACCAAACCATTGGCTTGCGGATAATAAGGAGTAGAGCTATCGTGGCGCAAACCAAGCTGGCTTGTAAGCTCAGTCATCATGACATTTCGAAAATGGCTCCCATGGTCAGTAATGATTGCTTGTGGGACACCAAACCTAGTTATGATATGATTGAATACGAAAACTGCAGCTGTTTTGCCGCTTGCGTCGAATGTAGGCATCGCCTCGGCCCACTTAGTAAAATAATCAACCGCAAGGATGATATACGCATGCCCCCCGGCCGAGTGAGGGTTACAAGTAATAAAGTCGATACCCCATTTGGCGAATGGACCAACGGCAATTATAGGGTGGAGAGGAGCAGGTGGAGCGCGCATCTTGCGATCAAACACTTGACAGTTGTGGCACTTTCTGACTGCAATGATACAATCTTTAAACATAGACGACCAGAAATAACCAGCGCGCAACACCTTCTGAGCTGTGGCATACCCAGACATATGACCGCCACATGCTCCAGAGTGACAGTCATTCAAAACCCTCTCAGCCTCTTCGTGAGTTAAACAACGTCGAAAAACTAAGTCTGCCCCCCGGCGATAAAGTGTATCTCCAATAATTTTGTATGGCTGGGATTGAAACCGAATTTTTCGACGTTCCGCTTTGGAAGCTTCAGGCCGAAAGGTTTGGGTTTGGAGATAAATGATTATATCCCCGTACCACGGATCTACAGTACTGATAAGAAACAAAGATTCGTCCGCAATGGACTCCTCTGCCACAGTCTCTGTGTCAGCACTCGGGAAATCACACATCAATTCCGCAAAAACTAAGGATTTCTTAGACTTGGACTTCTCGAACTCCAAGTCGAACTCTTGCAGGATAACAATCCATTTAGAGTACTTGCCCCCTAGCAGTTGTTTTGTCAAAATATAAATCATAGGGTTGCAATCCGAAATAACTGTAGTTTTGCGGAGAAGAATGTAGTGACGGAAACGCTGGACAGCTTGAACGGCTGCCAGGGCCAATTTCTCCACATGTGAATATTTTAGCTCAGTTGGATTCAAGGTCCTACTAAGATAATATATCACATGCTCCGCTCCGAATTCATCTTCTTGAACTAACACCATTCCAATGGTGGAATGCGAAGCTGCGAGGTATAAGAAGTAGTCTTGGTTGTAGTTGGGAGGATGCAATAACGGTGCATGGGTCAACGCGTGTTTAAGTGCATCAAAATATTGTTGGGCAATCTCGTCCCAAAAGAATTGTGCGTTCTGTTTCAACAACCGTGTAAAACCTTTAGTGACCTCGGCGTAGTTTGGGATGAATCGGGGTAAAAAGTTCGCTTTCCCTTGCAAACTTTGGAGTTGGCGCAAACTCGAAGGAGGAGGCAATTTGATGATAGCCTCGACTTTCCAGGGATCGACGTGAATGCCGGCTTTTGAAACAACAAATCCCAGCAATCGACCTGTTTCTATACAGAAAACACACTTGTGGGGATTCAACCGAATTCGATAATGCCTACACCTCATAAAGATTGCTCGTAGGTGGACAAGGTGATCAGCTCGATGTAAAGAATGAGCAGGCAAATCATCGAGATAGGGTTGCACAATGTGCTTGATATCATGAAATGCATAAGACATCGCCCGTTGAAAAGTGGCCCCGGCATTCTTAAGCCCAAAAGGTAACTTGCAATAAGCAAATGTCCCCCATGGACAAATGAATGCCGTTTTTGGTTGGTCGGCAGGTAGAATATTGATTTGATTATAGCCCGAAAAACCATCCATGAAGGAAAACATTTCACTTCCAGCACAATCATCAATAATTTGATCGATATAGGGCGTAGGATAGTTGTCTTTTGGACAAGCTCGATTTATATCCCTATAGTCGATACAGATTCTTATTGTTCCTTGTTTCTTGTTGACCGGAACAATATTCGATACCCAATCCATTAACGGGATCGGATAAATGAAACCTGCTTTCAACAGCTTTTCGACTTTTGCTTTAATCGCAGCCGCTTTTCGAGGGTGAATTTGACGCAACCGTTGCCGGACAGGTTTAGCATCCGGGTAGGTCTTTATTTCATGAATAACAATGGCAGGATCAATTCCCGGCATTTCCTCGTAAGACCAGGCAAACACGTCGCGGAATTCTTGGAATAGGGCCTTGTAAGTTTGGATTTCTTCTTCAGTACATGCGGCACCTATATGAAAGTACTCCTTGGTCGCAAGATCAAGCGGTTCCCCCAGGTATTATTTTATACTTTTTCGGGCTTGAGGGACACAAATATACGAAAAAGTTCAACGTGGAGTCTCCTTTAGTTTTTTCAGACTCTCTAAAATTGAAAAACGCCGAGTTTCTCCTATACTGGGCTCGTTAAACTTTTACAGTAGAGGACCTGTTCAATTACAAACAGGAACGAACCACTCCTTCCTAGGGTTCGAATTTAAACTAGGTTGGACTCGTCCAAAGGATGAGCTTATAATCAAGCATATGTTATCCTCCTCAAGCTTGTTAAAAATAAAGAGGTACTTGCCAGAAATGGTGGGGGAAAAGAGAGAAGAATGAGCCTATTTGTTACCTTTTATCTCAAAAGAAACTTTATTACCACTCTTGAACACGACACTTTTCATTCACCTGGGTTGGGAAATCTTTTACCTCACAGTTGACCAAACCACTTTGAAAGTCTTTAAACCGGGTTTCGAGGATTAACTTTGAGTTATTCGTCACCAAGCCATCTGTCGTGTCGTTATGTGCTCAAGAGGTCTGCAAGCAAAACTTTCATCTGCAAAATACTTGTCATCCATTTGACCATCCCTGAGTCAGTCCTTACAGCAACATTTCTTCAACTTGAACAATGATTTCGTGTTGCGGGCTTGCCTGCAACGGGTCGCTTTCTATCGACATCGACACATTATCTAGAAAGATGACTTAGGAATCGACAGTACCTTGAAGTCTGCATGCATCAATGGCAGGTTTCTCGCCTTTGACGTCAGTTTACATCATTGACTTTCGATCAAAGGATTCCGTGAAGTGTTCGACATCAAAACATCTATTCACATTTCACGGGTTGTGCTTGGTACTTTGAGAACCATTGACATTACTGGTGGTTTCTCTCACGCTTGTTAACAGTTTACATCATTGACTGGTAATCAAGTGGTTTCTAACATGTTCGACATCGAATCATTTAATCACATGGCTAGAATCGTACCAATTCGGGAAGTAGAAGTGAAGACCCTGGATCTAGTTTCTACCATCCAGGCTGCGAGGAGTTTTGTATTCATTATCTATGTAGACTAATCATAAACAGATGGCTGCGTCCATACTGTGTCTACAAAAGTCTATAAAAATGATGTACTGCAAGATCATTCCTGTATCAGAATAGTTAGTCCATTAGTTAAAGTTTTGAATCTGAGTATGGGAATGCCTACCTCAGTGATGATATAATCTTATCCATGTATTTTGTGTTGAAAATTGCAGGTTCCAACCAGGCCATCCACAAGACAATCCTTGAAATGATAAAGCGCTTCACCCTTCCTAGAATTACAAAACCCTAAATCTATTCCAGGCTTCGCACTTTAGGGGGCAATCTGTTACACTAAAAAATGTCACCATGACCACTTACAGTTAGTATGGCTCAAATCAACAGTCATGCTACCCTCTTAGGCAAAGTCTTATGCCCAGCGGAGTCGCCAATTTGTCGTGGCGGAAAAAGTCATTTGGGCGGACACAACTGACCTCCCTAGGAGTCTAAACTCTCTAGCGACAAACAAGACAAAATGGAGTGATCTTTCTCTAAATATACCTTTTAAAACATGAAAACTACAAGTGTTTAGGCTTACCTTATTCCAAAACGCGGTTGTTGTAGTCCGTCCTTGCCGATCCGGATGAGCTCCTCCTTCAAGTCAATTCCTGCAACCACAAACAATCAAACAATTACCAAGCACTTGCATTTCATATAATAAAACATATATTTAACATGCAGACCAAGGAACACATGAAATAACTCATTAACACAAGCTATTGAGAAAAATAAACCAGTTTGTATTAATAACGAAACAAAGAAACTCTTACAACCTGGCCTTGGTGTTGTGCAAGTTCCTCCCAGGGTCCATCAAGGGTTTTCCTCTACTTTGACAAAGCTCACCCACTTCCAAGTAGAATCAAGCAAAGACAATCTCTCCTCACAAGGTTCTAAATGGGAGTCCTAATTCCTGCAGCATTTACCCAAAGAAAATGTATAGCTCCAACCTCTCCTCCCTCTGGCTCAATGTCTTTATTTATAGTGCTGTAAAGAGGTTATTCAGGTCCACCATCAATGGGATAATCCCCCTCTTTGGGTGGGATAGCTCCCTTATTGATGGGATAAGTTCCCCCTTAACAGAGATACATGAACCAACTGGAGGCGCATCCAAATCATCAAACCGACCTCTAGAAAGTTCTAGAAGTAACCACAAGTAACTTTTTTAAGATGAAACTCGCGCATTTTTCCTTTTACAGAAGGACGCACCTGTCCCTTAACATACAGAGCGTCCAAGGACGCACCTTTTGTGAACATGGTCCGCGTCCCCGCAGGTAAGGCTAGAGAGAACCTGCGACCCCAGAGATAAACATATTTTTGACAAGACTTTCTCTCTTCTTTGAGTTTGAGATGGATAACAGAGGCATAAGACTTTGCCTAAGAGGGTAGCATGACTGTTGATTTGAGCCATACTAACTGTAAGTGGTCATGGTGACATTTTTTAGTGTAACAATTGCTGCTAGCTCAAGATCATGCGTCAGATAGTTCTTCTCATTCTCATTCAATTTACGTGACTCATAGCACACTACCTGTCCTTCCTGCATAAGGACTCCACCAAGTCCTCTATTGCAAGAATCTATACATACTACAAATCCTTTGTCTGGATCTACGATCTTTAACACTGGAGGATGTGTTAACAACTGCTTAAGCTTCTCAAAATTGGCTGCACATTCCTATGTCCATTCAAACTTCTTACCTTTCCTTTGCAATGATGTAATAGGATAAGAAATATGTGAGAAGTTCCCGATGAACCTCTTGTAATAACCTGAAAATCCCATGAAGGATCTTACCTTATTTACATTTATAGGATCTATCAACTCCATGATAGCTCTTACCTTTTCTAAATATACTGCTATGCCCTTCTTGGAAAAAACATTCCCAAGTAATGCACCTCTTTTTGAAAGAAACTGAACTTGCTGAGCTTAGCATACAACTGATCCTCTCCTAACAACCTCAACATTGCTGTCAAATGCTCATCATGATATTCTTCATTCTTGGAGTATATCTAGATGTCATCAATGAATACAATAACAAACTAGTCCAAATAAGGATGCAACACACTATTCATGAAACACATAAATGTAAATGGGGCATTAGTCAAACCAAATGGAACTACAAAAAACTCATAATGCCCATACTTGATCTGGAAAACTGTCGCGTAAATGTCCTCCTCTTTGATGTGTACATGATGACATCCGGATCTTAGATCAATCTTCAAGAACACTGCTGCTCCCTTCAGCTGATCAAATAAGTCATCAATCCTCGACAACAAATACCTGTTCCTGATGGTCACTTTGTTCAATTTCCTATAGTCAATGCATAGTCTAAGAGTACCATCCTTCTTCTTCACAAACAATACCGGTGCACCCCATGGCAATACACTTGGCCTAATGTATCCCTTGTCCAAAATTTCCTTCAACTGCAGCTTCAACTCTACCAACTTTGGAGTGCTCATCCTGTAAGGTGCCTTTGTTGTTGGAGCTTCCCCTAACACCAAATCAATAGAAAAGTCTACTTCCTTGTGAGGTGGAAACTCTGAAATATCTGCAGGAAACACATCTTGAAACTTCTATAGAACTAGGTACTTTCTAAAAACATCTACATCCTCAACTTTGTTACCTTTTTCACTAGAAATATGCACTGCAAATAACACACACCCTTTTCTGTGACTATGCTTGGCCTGCATAGTTGTCACCATTCTAACTGATGTGGCTTTCTTCTTTCCATGCAAGAATCTTGGTTCCCCATTGTCATCCAAGCACTCAATGGATTTGTCATAAAAATCCACGTTGGTCCTGTGAAGGTACAACCAATCCATGCCCAACAACATACTATATGATCCCAATGGTAATACATTCAAATGTATTGCGGTAGGCATACCATTCAAACCAAATGCACAATATCTCACCCAATGATGGAATCATTTCTTTGTACTTGTAGCCGATTGCACTAACCAAGACTCTGCATGCACTTATTTGTTCAAACCACACTTATCCACCAAGTCAGGACTAACATAACTATAATTAGATCTAGGTTCAACCAAAATAGAAACAACTTGATCACAAGGCTTACCATCCATCTCAATGATAGATGTATGATGGTATGCCTGTCTATTATCCAGTGCTGCATAGAGGCAGGGAACGCTCTAACCAACATCCCCAACAATCTGTGCCTCCTATGCACTATATATCTCAGGCCTACCACCCTGATTATGTGGAAATTTCTCTCTTAAGGTGTTCCTTACTGCATGTCCAACATTCCAACCGTATAGTACCTTCACCTTTATGCTGCTGCTGTGACCCATGTTCCTGTTTCGTTGCATTGAACTTCTTTTGTGGTGCCACACTTTATTTCTATTTTTCATTCTAAGGCCTTGTTCTTTTTGGCTACCATTTACCTTTACCTTTATCTTTCCTTTTCCATCCTTGCTGAGATTCATTCTTATGCTTCGACTGCTCATAACAATGCTTCAATTTCCCAATAACTTCCTCAAGTGATTGAGGCTCATCATACTCAATTCGATCTCTAAATGCACATGGAAAACCACTAAAAAATATCTGAACTTTAACCTTCTCATCCTTAAGATACGGTACATACCTCAATAGTTCCAGGAACTTGGTCGTATACTCCTCATCTGTCATCAATCCCATCTTTAGCTCATAGAAATCTTTGGCCTTATTGTCGTAGTACCTTTCTGACAAGTACTTCTTCCCGAAAAGCCTCTTGAAATCATGCCAAATCAAGTACTCTGTCTCGATGTCTCTGACCCGCTTCACATATTCCCACCAGATATCTGCTTTACCTCTCAGGCTGAAGATAGCTACTCTGGCCTTCTTATTATATGTGTAATTATGCAACTCAAATAATTTCTTCATCCTAAATATCCAAGTCTCTGCATCTTCCAGCTTCTTCAAGTCTCCGTCAAAAGTAGGTGGCTTTGATTTCTTAAATTCATCTAGAAAGTATCCCCTATCACTCCTCCTGTAAGGGTGATAATGATGACAATCATAATTCCTATCAAAACTAGAACTAGAGTAGTATTTGTGTCCATCACCTCTCCTCTCCAGAGTATCCAACAACCCGCCATTTCTAACCATATCATCTCTATTCGACCTGAGACTACCATGAGACCTACTGCCATATGCCCCATTAGTTCTGTCCTCCTACCCATGGCTAGTCTGAAGTGGCCCCTGTCGCTGCAATTCTGACAAACTCTGAAGGAACATTGCATTAACCTTTGCTTGTTTCTCTTGTGCTTGCATTATTTTGTCATCGTTTGCCTTACAACTCCTTATTTCTTCATTCAATCTTATCAATATGTCTGTCAAATTAGAAGAGTGCCCAACATCACACATATCATATGATTCATAGGGAGAATCTCTGTAGTCTACCATCTTGCTATTAATTTTTGATCTCTTTTGGACATGCAAAGCATACTATGTTAGCTAAATCAAATCACAATAAACCAACGTACCTTAGCAAAATTCGGGGAGGATATCTCATCTACAAGATCAACCAAATCAATGTAATACATGTACAAACATAATCATAACATCATATATAAATATAATACATAAGCATATAAGCATATAACCATCATTCCAGCTAGAGTCCAGTCATCAATGCATGACCATATCAACCACACATACCTTGAACTCATGCGTGAAAACAACAACTATACCAATGTACACTGAAAATACGCAAGCATAAACAGCATGTAACTAGTCATACACTCATGATGACACACTTCACAACAAAACCATCCTTTTCACATGGCAACATCACTACAACCATGACCGAAACCATGCATATGCAACAAGCAAACAAACCACAAGGAAAATTTAAAACGTGTGACCAACATGAATGCATGACCAACACACACTGCCCATCCAGTCCAAGGGGTGAACCATGATCTGATACCACTTCATGGTATCGGATATCACCCAAAAAGAATGGATTCACCTACCTAAGTAACCGGCCAAACGGGGTAAACATGCGAAGAGAGGCCGCTATGATGGGATTCAACCTCCTAGGTAACCTTAAGGAAGTGGAATCGATGGAAACACATCACACAAACCTTTCACATCGACAACAAAACTCCTAGGAGCCAACCCAACCACTAAGGTAATTAGTCCATGAGACAACTGGAGTTTTAAACCATTAAACCCTAGACACTCCCTTGATATCAACAAGCATGCATCCACGAGGTTCCAGATGCTCCCACAACATGGGTATGCATGTGTTTGGGGACTTTTCTCCTCAGACTTGTGCTTAAGACTCTGAGATTTGTGCCAATTTTCAATCATAGAGCCCAGGTCATTGCCCATAACTTATTGACACTTTCAGAAATGAATTTACACAACATAACAATGATGCATTTGCGAAAAAAAATGACAAGGTATAGACTGGACCCTTACTAGCCATGACAAAAATTTTGTCAAACATATCAAAAATATGAAATCTAAAGGTCTTAACAACAAAACTGAGCATAGGGGTCTCATACTTATATGAGAATCACTAAGAAGCATTGTTCCCTTATATCATTAGTTGCATTATCATCTATTAGGTCATAAACACATTGTTCATTCATTTACAAATCAATACATGAGGAGAGCCATACATCATTACTTTCATAATACATGCTTATAACTAGCATAATAACAATAGAAATATCAAGGATACATCAGCGATAGAATCCACATATAAACCAGTACATTTACGCATAACATACCAAGGGAAGAACCTATTATTAATGAGTGAAAAATCCAACCCGGGATGGAACTACCATGTTCCACTCGACCATAGAATGTTGAGCCAATTATCTCTTCAACCATTCACCCCTATGGCATATCCAAGCATGAATGTGGGACTCAAAACAAAAGAACCAACCAGGGCATCTCAAGGCTAAACCACCTCACCCCCATTAATAGAAACCAGACTTTAAAGTAATCTATCTTGTATCACTAGGACAAACAATAAACATGTAATAACAGGCTTTACCATGATCTCCACCATATCACTAGGAAAAAACAAGCATGGATGCCACCAGATTTCTCCACCTACACCGTGAGGAATTTTTCTGTCTCCTAATCTCTCAGACTTTACTACAATCCACACCAGATCACTAGTCCCTAAATCGAGATCCACTCTCTGGGTTTTACTGCATATCCAATCCCAAGATTATTATGCCTAATGAGAGCACCCACCCCTAGGATTTATCGTATATCTCACCATTCATTGATTGAGGATTCCTAGGCCCACCAAGGAGACACAAAATATGGATTTATTGCAACCCACAATCCGGTTTAGGGGTTACTAGGCCATATGTTCTATTATTCAGAGATCCACCTCACTCAACTTCAAATCCATCCGATAATCCAGCTCAACCAAAACATGAGAACCCCATCACACCATGGCTATGAGGAAATGGCAAGGCTAGGCTAAAAATATTATCACAACTGGAAAAACCCATGCCATAACAACAAAGAGCCACATGCAATACCATACATGCCAAATATAGCAAGGAAAACACACATGCACATCGATACTTGCAAAGAATCCTGCTATAGTTGCTTGATCTTGCTCTTCCTTGCGCTCTCCTTCCTTCCTCTTGCCTTCTTTTTCTTTCTTGATCCAATGCCAAAATGATCCAAGAAACGTCTAAGTGTCCAAGAGTGAGAGAGAGAGAGAGAATAATGAGAGAGCTCCAAAACTGAAATGAAAAAAGGTACCAACTGATCCTCAGAAGTCTTTTTATTAATGAGGCCTCTATTTTCCTTCATTTTCCTTTTCACATGCAACCTGTGGCATTCCACCTTCCTTTTCTACTAATTTCCACTATTTTTCATAAATAAATGTGCCAAAAATGCCATTTTTCCTTTCCAAAGCCTTAGCCATTGCCTTTGCCAATTTCCTTAGCCATAATAAACCAAATGAACACCCACAGTAGAATGTCTTTCCCAACATTCAACCTGGAATACATGTCCCATATAGCCATAATAAACCAAATGAACACCCACAGTAGGATGTCTTTCCCAACATTCAACCTGGAATACATGTCCCATAAACCATGTTTATTATTTTCCTTTATTAACTTTTATTACATGGAATTTTCACTAGGGTTGTTACAATTTTCATTAGATTAGCCGCTACTTTGGATATGATTTTATATAAAATGTTGCAAAGGGATATTGGCTTGAACTTCTCAAGGGTACTGGCTAATTATTCCTTAGGAATAAGGGCTATAAAATTCGAATTCAGGGCTTTGAGAATTGTTGTTGATTCCTAGGAGTCGACCACCACCTCATATATATCATATTTGACAATTTCCCATCAAGGTTTAAGGAAATATATAGTAAATCCATCCAGTCCAGGGGCTTTCCTATTAGCCATTTCGTTCACTTCTAGTGCCACTTCTTCCATGGATACCACATTGTTTAAATTCTTGTTGTGCTCATCCAACATAGTTATGGATGAAACGAGAACTATTACCTCAAAATGGGTACTCGGGCCAAAAAAAAAACATGAAAAAATAACTCAAAAATGAAAATTGTTTATTCCAGAACGATGATTTTTTTTAGGGTAAATTTTCAACATGTTTTTTAAATGGAAGTAAAAACTATCTTTTTTTGAAAAATGGATGAAAAAAACACCCTTAAAAAAATTGTTTATTTTGGAATAACAAAAAAAAATCGGCTTACAATTTTGACATTTTTTAGGAATGGAGTTAAAGAGAAAATATCCGGACTTTGAAAAACTATAAAATTCCAACAATTCTCAGACATGATGTTAAAGATAAAATATCATGTCTAATAATTCCAACTATTTCCATCCATGTTGTTAAAGATAAAATATCTTGACTCTAAAACACCTTGAAATTGTAATTGTTTTCAACCATAGCATTAAAGATAAAATATTGTGATTTAGAAAACATTAAAATCTTGACAAATTTTCAACCATGCAATTAAAACCAAAGATTATGACTACAAAAAAATTTCAAGTTTTCAAAATATTTCAAGCATGGCATTATGGAAAATTTTTATGACTAATTTATTTATTTATTTATTTTTTTAAATGAACACCTGAATGAAAGAGCTATTATACCAAGAGTAATTTTTTTAATGTTAAATGTATAGTGATTTTAAAATCTTAGCCTAAGACAACTTAAGTCATTGGAGAAAAAATTGAAAAATCAACTATTAAATTGACACGCAGTGTAAGTGAGCTCAACCCATTGTAATGAAAACTTAAAGACCAACCGTGAAATTAACACATTGTGGGCAGACTCGATTCGATATAACGAAAAATTTAGAATCAACTATTTAAAAATTAAAATATTGAAAAAAAAACACTTAAAAAAACACACAAATTTAAATATTGAAAAAAATAAAAAAATAAAAATAATAACAAGTAAGAAAACATAATAAAAACATGACCAAAAAACACTATATAATGTAAAAAAAATTAACCATACCATGTAAAAAAAAAGTTACCAAAAAACAACATTAAAAAAAAAATTAAAAATTAAAGAAAAACCAAAAAAACAAAAAACCTATAGAAATGTAAAAGGAACATAAAGCATTGCAAAAATAAAAATAATACAAACATGTTAGTAATAAAACCTAAAAAATAAAAAAAACATATATATATATATATATATATATATATATATATATAATCATGTTAGTAATAAAACATAAAAAAAATAAAAATAAAAAAACTTGATAAAAAAAATTCAAATACAAAAAATATATATTAAAAAAAAAACCTATAAAAATGTAAAAAAAAAAAAAATCGTAAAAATAAAAAATTTGAATAAAAAATTAATGAGAAAAAACAAAAAATAAATAATATATATATATATATATATATATATATATATATATATAGATATATAAAACAAATTGAACCACAAAAAAAAATAAAATCTAAAAACATTTTTTTAAGACAAAAAAACAATTATAAAACAAAAACCTCATTAGGGAAAAAAAATATTTAAAATAATTACAAAAAAAAATTAAAATTAAAAAAAAATTTTAAATTAGAAAAAGAATTAATAAAAATAAAAAATTTAAATTTTTTTAAATTAAATAATTTAAATAAACAAAATTAAAAATAAGAGATAAAATAAATTTTTATTTTTATTTTTTATTTTAATTTCAATTTTAATTTTTTTATTTTAATTTTATTATTATTATTATTTTTTTTTAAATTAAAATTATAAAAATAAAGAAATAACATTTAAAAAAAAAAATTCAAAACAATTAAAAAAAATTATAATTTATTTATTTTTTCTAAAAACATATTACAAAAATAAACAAATTAAAAAATTAAATTAACTTAAAATTACAAAAAATTAAAATATAAATAATAATAAAAATAAAATAAAAACAATTGAAAAAAACAATTAAGAAAAACTCAATTAAAAAACATTAATTTTTTATTATTTTATTTTATTTTTTAAATAAAACAATTAAAAAAAAATCACCCAACCCCTCACCCCCCGTCTCCCCTCTCTCCCCTCTCCCCTTGGCCCTCACTCACCCCTCTCCCCCTTCCCCTCCCCACCTTCGGTCCTACCCTCGACCCCTCCATCCTCCCCTACCCCCCAGCCCTCGCTCACCCCCCTCTCGGCCCTCCTCCTCCCTCCTGCCATCCGAACCCTCCGCTCCCATCTCCCCCCCATGTTCCTCACCCCCCTTTTCCCTCCCCCAACACCCGCTCACCATCCTCCCCTCCTCGCCTGGGCCCCCAGCAAGTGGCCAAGAGGCCACTGGATGGGGGCCTGGGTGGGGAGGGAAGGGTGGTGAGTGGGTGTCGGGGGAGGAGAGAGGGGGGTGAGGAATGTGGGGGGGGATAGGGGAAGAGAGGGGTCGGCTGGTGGGAGCGAGGGGGAGGGCCAAGGGGGGGTGAGGGAGGGCCAAGGGGGGAGTGGATGGTGGAGGGATCGGGGGGTAAGGTCGAGGGTGGGGAGGAGCAGGGTGAGGAGGGTGAGGCAGGGTTGAGGGGGTAGGGCAGGGTAGAGGAGGCTAGGGGGGTGAGGGAGGCCCGAGGGGGGAGGGGATAGGCGGAAGGGGGGGGGGGGTTAGGGCAGAAAGAGGGATGGGAGGGCTGAGGGGAGAGGGTAGGGACAGGGAGGTGTGGGGGGTGAGGGAGGACCAAGGGGGGACGGGAGAGGTGAGGGTTCGGGTGATTGCTTTTCCTTTTTAATTGTTTTATTTAAAAGAATTACTTCTTCTTCTTCTTCTTCTTCTTTAAATTGTTTTGGATTTTTTTTTTGGTTATTTATTTATTATTTAATTTTATTTATTTATTTATTTATAACTTTAATTTAAAAAATTAATTCTTAAATTTTTATATTATTTTATTTTTTATTTTTAATTTTGTTTATCTAAATTATTTATTTATTTTTATTTTAATTAATTCTTTTTTTAATTTTTTTTTCTTAATTCTTTTTGGTAAATATTTATTTTATTTTTTTATAGCTTAAAAAAATGTTTTTAGATTCAATTTGTTTTTCTTTAAATTATATATATATATATATATTAATTTTCATTTTTTAATTTATTTTTTGTTATTTTTTTTTTACTTTTACGAGTTAATTTTGGCTATTTATTTATAATTTGTTTGTCATGTTTTTTTATTTTTATTTTTATGTTTTATTACTAACATGTTTTTTTTTTAATGTTTTATTCTTTTTTTTTTGCTATGTTTTTTAAATATATTTTTATGTTTTATTACTAACATTTTTTTATTATTTTTATTTTTGTCATGTTTTATGTTTTTTTTTTATATTCATTTTTTTTTTAACATTTTTTTAGCACCTTTTTTTTAATTATTTATTATTATTTTTTTGTATTTGATTTTTTTTCATGTTATTTTTATTTTTATTTTTATGTTTTATTACTAACATGAAAATCACCAACATTTAAAAAAATTTATCTACACTTAATTCATTAGAAAATTTAAAGTGTAAAACCTAAACCTTTTAAACAAAAAGGGTTGATGCTCATCAACACTTTTCAAAATCAAGATGAAAATCACTAACAAAAAAAAATGTTCACACTTGATACATAAACAAATTTAAAGTGTTAAAAATAAACCCTATAAAAAGGTGTGTTGATGCTGCATCAACACTTTTCAAAATCAGCATGAAAATCACTAACATTTAAAAAATGTGTCAACGCTACATCAACACTTTTCAAAATTAGCATGAAAATTACTAACATTGAAAAAAATTATTCATATTTGATATATAAGAAAATTTAAAGTGCCAAAAATATGCTAAAAAAAAGTGTATTCTGGCTCACCACTTTTCAAAATCGGGTGATTTTTTGCTACCTCAATGTTAAATCCCTATAATACTAGTGATTCCCCCATTACTATTGTCGTTGTATCCCTTATTATTATTGTTGTGCCTCTATTGTCCCCATATTGTTATTATTGTGCCCCATAAAATCCCTCTATTGTTATTTTTGTGCCTTTATATTATTATTATTACATCGGCTTGGTTATATTGTGACCCCTTAGACTCCTATATATAGAAAGGAGGTTTTGTCATTTGAATCATCCAAGAATTGTTCATTTGTGTAATTTAAAGGAGGTTTCCCCCTCAAAGAGGCTGAATTCTAAGGCATTGATCTATCTTTCCTATATTTTTGTGAGTTGGATTCATAACATTTGGTATCAGAGTTTTGGATTCTAGGGTTTCACTGCTCCAAACAGGTCATTGTGGAATTTTCGCTATAACCTTTTTCTGTGACGTTTCAGAAGCTAAAAAAAAAAACTATTTGAGACTAAATCACGCTGAACCTCGGGTCCGAATTTCAAATCCCATCTCACTATATTTTTGGAGATATAATTTGAGGAAGTTAGGGTTTTCGTAGACCTTCGAATTACATTCCAAATAGGTCATCTTGGGAAAATCGTCATAACTTTCGCTCTGAGCATCAAATTGAATTTTCGTAAGAAGTTACAGAAAGAGGATGGAATGTAGTTTTTTTGGGTATCATTTTAAGAACCTAAGGTTGAAACAGTGACTCGCGGCACGTCTATACTTAGGTCATCGTGGGAGATTTGGCATAACTCTTCATTGGAGGATCCAATCTTGACCAGACTTGCGGGGTTAGAAATATTATTCAGAGGGTTACCACAGGAAGAAATTTCAGACCTGGGAGATCCAAAATTACAGAGATACATTAGATTCAATATCGAGATCTTATAAAGTGAAAAAATGTGTGTAGTTTTTTTAAAATTTTTGCATAAGCTTGGTTTGAAAAATTAGTTTGAAGGAATTAAAAGGGCATAGTGAAGCATTATTATCGGTAATTGATGCCTTGAAGAAATAAAATGGAAACACCTAGTAAGCAACCTAAAAGCACTAGCATGACTCATGAAGAAGAGGAAGAAATGCAACATGATATATCAAAATAACGAGACCAAGTGCAACAAATTTCACTCGCACAAAAAGTAACAGAAAATAAGATGGATGGTTTAAAGAAAGACGTAGAAGCTAAGATGGATGGTTAAAGAAAGGTGTTGAAGCTAAGATGGATGGTTTAAATAAATGCGTAGAAGCTAAGATGGACGGCATGGAAGCTAAGATGGATGATTTAAAGAAAGGCATGGAAGATTTGAAGACAGATTTGAAGACATATTTGACAAAGTTTCTACAAGAAATGCTTACTAATGGCGAAAGGGTAGTAAATGAAACTCATGATGAGAACAAAATAAATGTTAATCATGATTTCATAGACTCTAACATTGGATCAAAGAACCACCATGTTCCAAAGATCGATATGAGGAAGTTTGATGGCAAGGATCCCGGAACATGGATACTACAGATGGAGCAATTTTTCGATCTTCATAATATGCAAAACACACAAAAGGTACGCATTGCAACTTTATATTTGGAACCAAATTAGTTTGTATGGTATCGATGGCTTTGCTCTCATAAACAAATTGTCACTTGGGATATTTTTATGGATGAAATGATAGCACATTATGAGGATACAAAAAGCAACACTTTTTTAGCCAATTGATAAATCTCAAACAAAATGGTTCAATGATGGAGCACAATGAGGACTTCCAAAAATTGAATATAAGGGTAAAAGATATTCCAGAGGAGCATAGGATTGATGTGTTCATAGGGACTTTAAAAAATAACATCCAACATGAGGTTCGCCTTTGAGAACCAGATTCATTGGAGAAGGCATTCAGGTTGGCAAGAAAAATGGAAAGCAAAATTATGGCAACAAGGAAGCCTACCACTCACAATCATAAAGATGGAAGTGTTGCTGCCCCTAGCCATCCACAACCTACAAGGTTGACACCACAACAATTGGAAGAAAAAATAGCAAAAGGGCTTTGTTATAGTTGTGATAGCAAATACACTAAAGGTCATAAGTGTGCTGATAAGAAATTATTTTACATAGATTGTGAAGATGACGAAGAAAAGGAACAAGAAACGTCAAAAGAAGATGATATACACCAGGAACAAACCCTAGAAAAAGAAGAAATGAATCCGACCATATCTTGTAATGCATTGGCTACAATTACCACTCCTCAAACTATCAAGATAGAAGGGCATATCAAGAAGAAAAAGGTAATAGTGTTAATTGATTCGGGAAGTACCCATAATTTTATTCATTGTAAGATAGCCAAGGAATTGAATTTCTTCCCATATCCAACACCAGAGTGTCAAGTGATGGTTGCAAGTGGAGGAACCATAAATTGCTCAGGAAAGTGCCATAATATCAAGCTATCCATGGGAGAATATGTATTGAATATCCCAATGCTTTCCATTCCAATGGGTGGTGCTGATGTTGTACTAGGAGTCCAATGGCTACAATCCTTGGGTACAACAGCTTTTAATTTTCAAGAAGTTTTCATGAAATTCTCTTAAAAAATATAGGAAGTTGAATTAAGGGGTGTCGCAGGGAAACTAGGAAAGGTAATCATCTCTAATGGAACGACAAAGCTTCTAAAGAAAGAACAACAAGGCATAATTGCACAATTATGTTCACTAGAGGTTCCCACATCGAAATCATTCATTTCTCCAGATCTCCAAAAAGTCTTGGACAATCATTCCAAAGTATTTGAGACTCCCAAAGGCCTCCCACCTATTCGTGATCATGATCATGCTATTAATTTGATTCTAGGAAGTGTTTCTCCAAACATCAGGTCTTACAGATATCCCTATTTCCAAAAGAGTGAAATTGAACGTATGGTTGTAGAAATGCTAGAGGTTGGTATAATTCAACCTAGTCAAAGTTCTTTATTTGCTCTAGTAGTATTGGTTCAAAAGAAGGATGGATCATGGCGCATGTGTCCAGATTATAGGGAGATCAACAAGCTCACTATTGAAGATAAATTTCCCATTCCTGTCATTGATGAATTATTGGATGAATTGCATGGATCAATTTACTTCACCAAGTTGGATCTTTGTTCAGGATATCATCAAATCAGAATGAAGACTGAAGACATTCCAAAAACAACATTTAGAACTCATGAGGGTCAGTATGAATTTTTGGTCATGCCTTTTGGCCTTACTAATGCACCTTCTACATTTCAAGGTTTGATGAATTCCATTTTCAAAATTTGTGTTAGCATTTTTTAATGATATACTAATCTACAATAAGTCTTGGAAGGATCATGTCCAACATGTTGACATGGTGCTCAAACTATTGGAGGAGAAACAATTATATGCAAAAATATCCAAATGTTTCTTTGGAGTATAAGAGGTGGAATATCTGGGTCATATTGTATCTCATGAAGGTGTTAAGGTAGACCTTAGAAAAATTAAAATCATCAAGGAATGGAAAATACCCACATCCATAAAGCACCTACGAGGATTTCTCGGGTTGACAGGGTATTATCGCAAGTTTGTTAAGAATTATGAGAGAATAGTAGCACCTCTAACAACGTTATTGAAGAAAGATGAATTTTCATGGACTCAAGAAGAAATAAAGGCCTTTGAACATCTTAAAGAGACAATGTGCCAAGCACCAGTCTTAACTACACCAGACTTCACAAAAACCTTTATTGTGGAATGTGATGCCTCAGGAAATGGTATTGGTGTTGTTTTAATGCAAGAAGGAAGACCCATTGCTTTCGAAAGTCATCCAATCAAAGGAAATTATTTACACAAAGCTATTTATGAGAAGGAAATGTTGGCAATACTACATGCACTTAAGAAATGACGACCCTACATAATGGGAAGACACTTCAAGGTAAAAACAGATCATGATAGTCTTAAATAATTTTTAGAACAAAGGTTATCTTTAGAAGAGCAGCAAAAATGGGTCACAAAGATGTTGGATTATGACTTTGAAATCATCTACAAAAAAGGGAAGCAAAATGTTGTGGCAGATGCATGTTGAAAATGCAACAAGATGATGGAGCTTAGTGAAAAGAAGTCGTCTTCACTAAGTGGGCCCGCAGGCTATTGTTGGCGCAAAGTCTATTTTTAGACTATGTATATTTTTAGACATATGGATCATGGTCTATGAGTTGCAGGATGCTATTTATGGATGATTGGTCATGTTGGTAAAAATAGATGCACTTCTATTTTTAGACATATGGGCAGAGTCTATTTTTAGACTGCTAGTCTAAAAATAGAACAGTCGAATATTATTAGCTCTTAATAATATTTTGACTATAAACATTATCTTATCCTCTTGCAACACTTCAGTTCGAGCTACAGATGTGGCACATGCAACTGCCAGAAGGAAATACGCTTTTCCTATGGGTTAGTTGAGCTATTGCATGATGGAATTCAGTTAGAACTCAAGTGATTGAGTTTGGTGGAGTTGATTGAGGAGTTGATGGAGTTGTGTTCAGTTTGACTTAGTTGAACTAGTTGTATTTAGTCTAACTACCAAATACACTAGTGATGAGTGATGTGAATTAATTATTAATTAATTCACTAATTATTAACTCATAAATCAACTAAAGAATACATCAGTTAACTCAGTGCATGGACAGTTCAGTGGAGATAAGTGTAAGAGGTGGGTGAAAGAGTGAGACTGCTATCAGTTGTGACTATAGCTGTGCATGAGATTTGCACAATCATTTATTGAGATTTCCAATGAGGATTGCGCAGTACAGGCCAAGGGAATTTGAACTTGGATCAGAGCTATTCTCAACTTGGATTGCGCAGTAGAGGCAGGCAAATAGTGGAGGAGATTTGAACCCGTGACTTGTTCAGATCTGAGCTAGTTTGTGTGTAGCAAGTGGAGATAGTACTGAATACTTGTGAGGAGTGTTGTACTATGTATTGTTACATGTTCTCTATCATTATAATATACAGATAGTTGGGGGTTTTCAGCTGTATGCTTTCCCCAGTACATACTGTGTTGATATGTGTGATTGATGTTTCAATGTGCGCATGCGATTATTTCTTAATTCCGCAAATTGATGATCAATGGTAGAGGAGGTTATGTATTATGCATGCATTCCAAAAATAGTGTATAATCAGGATAAT
The DNA here is from genome assembly GCA_031772625.1 of Pinus tabuliformis. Classification (NCBI taxonomy): domain Eukaryota; kingdom Viridiplantae; phylum Streptophyta; class Pinopsida; order Pinales; family Pinaceae; genus Pinus; species Pinus tabuliformis. Next base: position 932,604,926 of record CM062810.1, on the reverse strand, counting down.
CTCTGCGAATAAGCATTATATTATTCAAAATTTCTACAATGCACTCTCAAGAAAGGATGAGGATGTGGAAGCATTTATTTGCGCTATTTCTATTATCTAACCAGATTTGATAAATGAAACAAGGGATGAATGGAAGAATGATGAGGAAGTATGGGTACCCATTCAAAAGATACAACAAGATCCCAGTACATCTGATACATTTAGTTGGAAAAATGATTCATTATGGTACGAGGATCGGTTATACCTATGTAAGAATTCCCAACTCAAACAAAAGATTCTAAGGGAATTGCACACCTCTCCTTTAGGAAAGCACTCAGGATTTCTAAAAACCTACCATAGGGTTAAGAAAGTTTTTTTTTGGGATGGCCTTAAATCGGATATTCAAAAGTTTTTGGCGGAATGTTTGGTTTTCCAACAAAATAAAGTTGAAACAATTAAGAGCCCAGGACTATTACAACCTTTATCCATTCCAAGCCAACGTTGGGAGGAGGTTTCAATGGATTTTATCACAGGTTTACCCAAGTCCGAAGGAAAGAGTGTTATCATGGTGATAGTTGATAGACTTCCCAAGTATGCACACTTTTGTGCATTATCTCATCCATTTAAAGTAAGTACATTTTCTACTGCATTTATGGAAACAATTCAAAAGCTACATGGAAACCCAAAGATTATTGTAAGTGACAGAGATCCCATTTTCACTAGAAATTTATGGACAAAATTATTTTCTTGTCTTGGTACTCAGTTAGCTCATAGCTCATCTTATCATCCTCAATCTGATGGGAAAACTAAGATATTAAACAAATGTTTGGAAGGATATTTTCGTTGCTTTGTATCTGATAAATAGACACAATGGGTAAAATGGTTGCCTCTAGCTAAATGGTGGTATAACACTTCTTTCCATACTGCAACAAAAATGACTCCATTTATGGCACTTTATGGATATCACCCACCATCCATCACATCATATTTAAGAGAAAATTACAAGGTTCAAGCGGTGGAATATCACATCGAGCATCAGCAACAAGTTATCCAACTCTTAAAGGATAATCTCACCTTGGTGCAGAATAGAATGAAACATCAGGCAGATCAACATTGCAACGAAAGAAGTTTTGCTGTAGGTGATGGGGTATTCCTACAGTTACAACCATATAAACAAATGTCCCTCAAGCAAGCTAAGAATGATAATAAATTATCACCAAAGTATTATGGTTCGTACAAGGTGTTGCAAAAGATAAGTACTATGGCATACAAATTGGAGCTTCCTGCAGCTTCCTGAGTGCACCCAATTTTCCATGTTTCATGCTTAAAGAAGGTTATAGGTGAGAAGCTTCCAATTCAAACAATATTTCCAGAACTTGATGAGGAAGGAAAAATCATATTGGAACCTGAAGCAGTCAAAGAAACAAGAACTCGACAGCTACGAAATTGATCAATTTCATAGTATCGCATCAAGTGGAAGAACTAACTTGTTGAAGATTCTACATGGGAGGATGAGAATTTTATACAGAAGCATCCAAAACTACTTAAGTGTTGAGGACAACACTTTTTTGAAGGAGAGGGGCATGTTAGGTCCCTATAATACTAGTGATTCCCCCATTACTATTGTCGTTGTATCCCTTATTATTATTGTTGTGCCCCTATTGTCCCCATATTGTTATTATTGTGCCCCATAGAATCCCTCTATTGTTATTTTTGTGCCTTTATATTATTATTGTTAGGTCGGCTTGGTTATATTATGACCCCTTAGACTTCTATATATAGAAAGGAGGTTTTGTCATTTGAATCATCCAAGAATTGTTCATTTGTGTAATGTAAAGGAGGTTTCCCCCTCGAAGAGGCTGAATTCTAAGGCGTTGATCTATCTTTTCTATCTTTTTGTGAGCTGGTTTCATAACAATAAAAAAACGGGTACCAGTTCACTTTCTCGTTGATTGGTAACTATGTTATCCGTGAGCACCTTCAGGATATGCCTCAAAATCCTTTCGATATTTTCCCTTATCTCCACTTGGGGTTCTTCAACTATATTTAGGAAGTGATTGACTAAGACCTCCTCAATGTCTTGATGAGATTCAAAAGTTCCCCCCTATCATCTTTTATTCTAAGGATTTTATTGGAGTTTCTATGATCTATCGTTGAATGATGAAAGAACTTAATGTTTCTCTCTCCCTCCCTGAGCCATAACACTCGAGATTTTTGTCTCCATAGAATTTCTTCTTGTTTACATCTATCCTCCCACTTCTTTAGTAGCTCCCTCTCCTCTTCTTTTCTCTCCTATGAGTAACCTTGTTAGGCCCCTATACTACTAGTGTAACCCCTTATTGTTATTAGTACAACCCACTTATTATATTGATGTACCCATGTAGTACCCATATTGTTACTATTGTGCCCCATAGAAGCCCACTATTGTTATTACTGTGCCCTTACATTATTATTGTTATGTCGGCTCTGATTAGGTTTTTTTATAGACAGAAACGGGTAAATTTTATTAATCGGCGCCAAAACAGCAGCCAAGAGCCGTTACATTCCTGCTCTGGCTAATAGCACAGAGAAGCGTTTTTCTAAAGCGCCAGGAAAACTTGCAACAGGTACTGAGACACCTTGAAGACGACAGGAAAGTCACGAATGAACGCCATAAATTTAGCAGATCAGGGGCTGAGAGGAGATCCCCCCTTTAGGAGCCTGTAGATCCAATCTGAAACTGAATGAGTGCTTCTACCACGGAGCTGAAGATGATCGCCTGGCGTCCTTTCCACGGAAAGAAGAGGGAAACCGCATGGAAAACAGGGGAAGGAGAATGCTAGCTTTTAAGAAGTGAAGTCAAGTAAAACCTGCAGATATTTGGTCGAAGTCACAGGCTTGGGAAATTAATCAGTAAATCCAATGTGCCTCTCTGTCAACCTTGGAGAGAAATAAAGTTGAGAGAGGTCACAACACGGAGAAATGGGGATAGGTCAGGTTGCTTCGATATAGAATGTTGGCGATCGGATCAGGGAGAAAAAGGCCGTGGTTTGGAAACGGAGTGGAACCCAGGGGGAGGGGGACCCAAAAGTCACAGTTCTTAAGGGATATTGCAGATTGATTCAACTTGATTAACAGAAAGAGATCTTTTACTTCGAAGAGAGCCAAGATTGGCTTCCTTGTCCGCCTGGGAATTTAACTTCCTGGGGATGTGATAGAAAGAGATTTTGAGAAATTTTGGCAATATTAACTTGATTTTCCTGAGGACGGTGGATAATTGAAGCTTAGCAGGATTCTTATGAGTATTCAACGCCTGGATAATGATCCTGGAGTCCCCAAATACAGAGATGGAGAGGAAGTTACCTTTAATCTCTTGATTCAGACCCTGCCACAGAGCAAGAGCATCCGCTCTGTTGTTAGTTTCCCTGCCCAGAACCCAGGCAAATCGAATCACAGTGGAACCATCAGGACCTAGGAGAACCCCTCCACCTCCAGCGATACCAGGGTTGCCTTTAGAGGCCCCGTCGAAAAATAGACAGTGTTCATTCAGAGCCGATCTCCACTTAATGAACTCTTGTTCTCCCAACCGAATTTCCCAGTTGGAGATGGCAATGGCAGGAGTAGGGGAACAATCCTTATGATTTGGGAATAGCCCTTTCAACCAGAGATCCTCCTCTCTGTTATGAAACCAGCTCAAGAAAAGATAGAAAAGATAGATCAACGCCTTAGAATTCAGCCTCTTCGAGGGGGCAACCTCCTTTACATTACATAAATGAACAATTCTTGGATGATACAAATGACAAAACCTCCTTTCTATATATAGGAGTCTAAGGAGTCACAATATAATCCAGCCGACCTAACAATAATAATATAAAGCCACAAAAATAACAATAGAGGGATTCTATGGGGCACATAAATAACAATATGGGGGTAATAGGGACACAACAATATAAATAAGGGGTATAACTACAATAGTAATGGGGTAATCACTAGTATTATAGGGACCCAACATGCCCCTCTCCTTCAAAAAAGTGTTGTCCTCAACGCTTGAGTAGTTTTGGATACTTCTGCATAAAATTCTCATCCTCCCATGTGGAATCTTCAGCGGATAAGTTCTTCCACTTGATAAGATACTCTGAAATTGATCGATTTCGTAGCTGTCGAGTTCTTGTTTCTGTGACTGCTTCCGGTTCCAATATAATTTTTCCTTCCTCGTCAAGTTCTGGCAATATTGTTTGAATTGGGAGCTTGTCGCCTATAACCTTCTTTAAACATGAAACATGGAAAACTGGGTGCAATCGAGAAGCTGCAGGAAGCTCCAATTTGTATGCCATAGTACCAATCTTTTGCAACACCTTGTACGGACCATAATACTTTGGTGATAATTTATTATCCTTCTTAGCTTGCTTTAGGGACATTTGCTTATATGGTTGTAGCCGTAGGAATACCCAATCACCTACATCAAAACTTCTTTCACTGCGATGTTGATCTGCCTGTTGTTTCATTCTATTTTGTGCCAACACGAGGTTATCCTTTAAGAGTTGGAGGACTTGTTGTTGATGTTCGATGTGATGTTCCACTGCCTGAACCTTAGAATTTTCTCTTAAATATGATGTGATGGATGGTGGTTGATACCCATAAAGTGCCATAAATGGGGTCATTTTTGTTGCTGTATGGAAGGAAGTGTTATACCACCATTCAGCCAGAGGCAACCATTTGACCCATTGTGTCTGTTTATCAGATACAAAGCAACGAAGATATCCTTCCAAACATTTGTTTACTATCTCAGTTTGCCCATCAGATTGAGGATGATAAGATGAGCTATGAGCTAACTGAGTACCAAGACAAGAAAATAATTCTGTCCAAAAATTTCCAGTGAAAATGGGATCTCTGTCACTTACAATAATCTTTGGGTTTCCATGTAGCTTTTGAACTGTTTCCATAAATGCAGTAGAAACTGTACTGGCTTTAAATGGATGTGATAATGCACAAAAGTGTGCATACTTGGTAAGTCTGTCAACTACCACCATGATGACACTCTTTCCCTCAGACTTGGGTAAACCTGTGATAAAATCCATTGAAACCTCCTCCCAACGTTGGCTTGGAATGGATAAAGGTTGTAATAGACCCGGTGTCTTAATTGTTTCAACTTTATTTTGTTGGCAAACCAAACATTCCGCCACAAACTTTTGAATATCTGATTTAAGGCCATCCCAAAAAAATTCCTTCTTAACCCTGTGGTAAGTTTTTAAAAATCCTGAGTGCCCTCCTAAGGGAGAAGTGTGCAATTCCATAAGAATCTTTTGTTTTAGCTGGGAATTCTTACAGAGGTATAAGCGATCTTTGTACCATAACGAATCATTTTGCCAGCTAAATGTATCAGAAGTACTGGAATCTTGTTGTAGCTTTCGAATAAGTGCCCACACTTCTTCGTCATTCTTCCATTCCTCCCTTGCTTCGTTTATCCAATCTGGTTGGATAATAGAAATGGCACACAACAATGCTTCCACATCCTCATCCTTTCTTGAGAGTGCATCTGCCACCACATTTTGCTTCCCTTTTTTGTAGATGATTTCAAAGTCATAACCCAACATCTTTGTGACCCACTTTTGTTGCTCTTCAGAGGATAATCTTTGTTCTAAAAAGTATTTAAGGCTATCATGATCCGTTTTTACCTTGAAGTGTCTTCCCATTAGGTAGGGTCGCCATTTCTTAAGTGCATGGAGTATTGCCAACATTTCCTTCTCATAAATAGCTTTGCTTAAAAACTTTCCCTTGATTGGACGACTTTCAAAAGCAATGGGTCTTTCATCTTGCATTAGAACAGCACCAATTCCATTTCCTGAAGCATCACATTCCACAATAAAGGTTTTTGTGAAGTCCGGTGTAGCTAAGACCGGTGCTTGGCACATTGCCTCTTTAAGATGTTCAAAGGCCTTTGTTGCTTCCGGAGTCCATGAAAATGAATCTTTCTTCAATAATGTTGTTAGAGGTGCTGCTATTCTCCCATAATTCTTAACAAACTTGCGATAATACCCTGTCAACCCAAGAAATCCTCGCAGATGCTTTATGGATGTGGGGATTTTCCATTCCTTAATGGCTTTAATTTTGCTAGGGTCTACCTTAACTCCTTCATGAGATACAATATGACCCAAATATTCCACCTCCTGGACTCCAAAGAAACATTTGGATCTTTTTGCATATAATTGTTTCTCCTCCAATAGTTGTAGCACCCTGTCAACATGTTCAACATGATCCTTCCAAGACTTGCTGTAGATTAGTATATCATCAAAAAATACTAACACAAATTTTCTAAGGAATGGTTTGAAAATTGAATTCATCAAACCTTGAAATGTTGAAGGTGCATTGGTAAGGCCAAAAGGCATGACCAAAAATTCATAATGACCCTCATGAGTTCTAAATGCCGTTTTCGGAATGTCTTCAATCTTCATTCTGATTTGATGATATCCCGAACGAAGATCCAACTTGGTGAAGTAAATTGATCCATGCAATTCATCCAGTAATTCATCAATGACAGGAATGGGGAACTTATCTTTAATAGTGAGCTTGTTGAGCTCCCTATAATCTGGACACATGCGCCATGATCCATCCTTCTTGTGCACCAATACTACTGGAGCTGAGAAAGAACTTTGACTCGGTTGAATTATACCAGCCTCTAGCATTTCTGCAACCATACGTTCAATTTCACTTTTTTGGACATAGGGATATCTGTACGGCCTGATGTTTGGAGGAACACTTCCTGGAATCAGATGAATAGCATGATCATGATCACGCATAGGTGGGAGACCTTTGGGAGTCTCAAATACCTTGGAATGATTGTCCAGGACTTTTTGGAGATCTGGAGAAATAGATGATTCCAATGTGGAAACATCTAGCGAACATAATTGTGCAATTACACCTCTTTGCTCCTTTTTTAGAAGCTTTGTCATGCCATTAGAGCTGATTATCTTTCCTGGTTTCCCTGCAATACCCCTTAATTCAACTTCCTTTCCTTCCGTAGAAAATTTGATGAAAAGTTCTTGAAAATTAAAAGCTATTGTACCCAAGGATTGTAGCCATTGGACTCCTAGTACAACATCAGCACCTCCCATTGGAATGGAAAGCATTGGGCTAGTCAATACATATTCTCCCATGGATAGCTTGATATTATGGCACTTTCCAGAGCAATTTATTGTTCCTCCATTTGCAATCATCACTTGACACTCTGGTGCTGGATATAGGAAGCAATTCAATTCTTTTGCTACCCTACAATGAATAAAATTGTGGGTGCTTCCTGAATCAATCAACACTATTACCTTTTTCTTCTTGATTTGTCCTTCTATCTTGATGGTTTGAGGAGTGGTAATTCCCGCCAATGCATTACAAGATATGGTCGGATTTATTTTTTCTTCATCTAGGCTTTGTTCCTGGAGTATATCCTCTTCTTTTGACCTTTCTTGCTCCTTTTCTTCTTCCTCTTCACAATCTATGTAGAATAATTTCTTCTCAGCACACTTATGACCTTTTGTGTATTTGCTATCACAATTGTAACAAAGCCCTTTTGCTCTTTTTTCTTCCAATTGTTGTGGTGTCAACCTTGTAGGTTGTGGAAGACTATGGGCAACAACACTTCCGTCTTTATAGTTGTGAATGGTATGCTTCCTAGTTGCCATAATTTTGCTTTCCATTTTTCTTGCTAACCTGAATGCCTTCTCTAATGAATCAGGTTCCCAAAGGCGAACATCATGTTGGATATTATCCTTTAAAGACCCTATGAACACATCAATCCTATGCTCCTCTGGAATATCTTTTACCCTTATGTTCAATTTTTGGAACTCCTCAATGTGCTCCATTATTGAACCCTTTTGTTTGAGACTTATCAATTGGCTAAAAAAAGTGTTGCTTTTTGTATCCTCATAATGTGCTATCAATTCTTCCGTAAAAATTGCCCAAGTGATAAATTGTTTACGAGAACAAAGCCATTGATACCATACAAACTGATTTGGTTCCAAATATACAGTTGCCATACGTACCTTTTGTGTGTTTTGCACATTATTGAGATCGAAGAATTGCTCCATCTGTAATATCCATGTTGCGGGATCCTTGCCATCAAACTTCCTCATATCGATTTTTGGAATATGGTGGGTCTTCGATCCAACATTAGAGTCTATGGAATCATGATTAACATTTCTTTTGTTCTCATCATGAGTTTCCTTTACTACCTTTTCACCATTAGTAAGTATTTCTTGTAGAAAATTTGTCAAATCTGTCTTCATATCTGTCATGCCCGTCTTCAAGTTTGTGTTCAAATCTATCTTCAATTCTTCCATGTCTGTCTTCAAATTTGTCTTCCAATCATCCATCTTAGCTTCCATGCCCTTTATCTTAGATTCCATGCCATTTATCTTAGCTTCTGTTAGCTTTTGTGAGCGTGACATTTGTTGCACTTGTTCTTGTAATTTTGATATATCATGTAGCATTTCTTCCTCTTCTTCATGAGTCATGCTAGAGCTTTCAGGTTCCTTACTAGGTGTTTGCATTTTCTTTCCTCGGGGCATCAGTTACCGATAATAATGCTTTACTATGCCCTTTGAATTCCTTCAAACCAAGCTTACACAAAAATAAAAAAAAAAAACTACACACCTTTTTTCACTTTATAGAAGCCTGATATTGAATCTGATGTATCTCTGTAATTTCAGATCATCCAATTTTGAAATTGTGACCTGTAGTAGCCTTCTGCATCCTCTTTCCAATGCCACAAGTCTGACCCAAATTGGATTCTCCAAGGAAGAGTTATGCGAAATCTCCCACAGTGACTTGATTATAGACTAGTTCAGTAGAGCGAACTTGTACGACGTGCCACGAGTCACTGTTTCGACCTTTGGATCTGAAAATGCATAAAAGAAACTACAGTCTGTCCTCTTTCTGTACCTTCTTACGAAATTTCAATCCGATCCCCAGAGAGAAAGTTATGACGATTTTCCCCAGGTCACCTGTTTTGAATGTAATTCAGGAGTCTGCAAAAAGACCAACTTCCTCAGATCATATCTCCGCAAATATCGCGCAAAAAGCTCTGAAATTCGGACCCAAGGTTCAGTGCGATTTCTTCTCAAATGGGTTTTTTTGCGACTTCTGAAACGTCACAGAAAAAAAGTTATAGCGAAAATGCCACGATGACCTGTTTGGAGCAGCAAAACCCTAGAATCCAAAGCTCTGATACCAAATGTTATGAAACCAGCTCAAGAAAAGATAGAAAAGATAGATCAACGCCTTAGAATTCAGCCTCTTCGAGGGGGCAACCTCCTTTACATTACATAAATGAACAATTCTTGGATGATACAAATGACAAAACCTCCTTTTTATATATAGGAGTCTAAGGAGTCACAATATAATCCAGCCGACCTAACAATAATAATATAAAGCCACAAAAATAACAATAGAGGGATTCTATGCGGCACATAAATAACAATATGGGGGTAATAGGGGCACACAATATAAATAAGGGGTATAACTACAATAGTAATGGGGTAATCACTAGTATTATAGGGACCCAACACTCTCTGTCCAGCTCGTTTCCATTCTTTATGATAGTATTGGCTGTTAGAGATTCCCCCAAAAAAGCTTTGACTTTATTGATGACTCTTGTTGGGTTGCCGCTTTCATTCCTAAATGTTCTGTTGTTCCTTTCCAGCCACAACTTCCAACAAACAAATTTGGGAATCCACATCCAACAAGTTTTGAGAAGGTGTTTTTTGGAGAGATCGAACGGGGATAGAGTGACCCAGTTTTGAATAAGATTGGGGATGTTCCCTGGGAGCTCTATTTTGTCAAAATCTAGCAGCAGGACACCCTTCCAGACTTCTAGAGCAAAGGGACAATTTAAGAACATATGATCAATGGTTTCATCATCCGACATACACAGGGTGCACATGGAAGGACCTTCCATACCACGCCTGCGGAGATTATCTCTAGTGAGGATGCTGTTGTGTGCTAAAGTCCAGCAGAAGAAATCAACTTTGGGGAGAGAGAGGAATGCCCAAATAAATTTCCATGGAGCAGGATTCGAAGGAACATTTGGAAAGGCCTTCAAACTATTGTAACCTTCAGAAGCTGAATATACACCAGAGCGCGATCCCCACCCTTGTTTGTCCTTAGCAGAAGCTCTTAAAGGGGATTTTCCTTGGAGCCTATCCAACAAAATCGAGGCTTCACCTTCCAGCCACTAAGGAATCTCCCCCAGGTACCAGCTGTTCCATAGACAGGAAGCATCCTCTGACCAGGTGGAGATGTCCAAGAGGGTATTTAGGTTGCGGGCCTGTAGCCAGGCTTTGATATTGGCTAGATCTTCCATCTGATTCAAAGGTTGATCGCCCAGAATTGGATCATCCCAGATTCTGATTTTTTGCCCATTACCTGGGATCCAGTACAGATTATGGATGAAGTGCCCCAAGGCTTTGAGACAGAGTTTAAAAATAGGAGAACCTTTGGAAGTTCTAGGAGGCTAGTCCAAGCATCTAAGGCGTTGCCCATGAAAATATTTTTTCCACAGGACCTTCTTGCTCCAACTTAAATTTCCAGAGACAATGTTCCAGAGCAGCTTAGCTCCCAAGGCCAGATTCTGGGCAGCTAGATCACGCATTTGGAGACCTCCTTCCATAAATGGCTTTTTAATAGTATCCCATTTAACAAGGTGGAGCCTTCATTCATTATTTTTCCCCCTTCCCATAGGAAACGCCTCAGAAGTGCTTCCATTTTGCTTATGAAGGATTTAGGGGCAAGGAGGATGGAGTGCTGATATAGTGGCATACTTGACAGGACAACTTTCATCAGAATGACTTTTCCAGCGTTGTTCAGCCAAGAGGCTCCCCAGGATTGGATTCTGAGTTTAATCTTGTCCAGCAGGGGCATCCAGTGGGCTACTTTAGGGTTGGCCTTGAAGATTGGGATCCCCAGATATTTAAAAGAGTCCCAGGTCTAGGATCCTTCCATATCAAGAAACCTTGCAATTTCGGTTAATTCCTTGACCGAGCAGTTCCAGCCATATATTGTGCTTTTTAGGTAATTGATCTTGCTGCCCGAGACCTCTCTGTAAATATCCAACTCCTTCTTGAAGTGTCTTGCAGAGTGAATGCTTGCCCCACCTAGCAATAAAGTTTCATTGGAAAATTGGGCATGGTTTATGTCTTTGACATTGCTAGCCATACGAAGGCCAGGGAGGGTTTGAGTCTGTTGACCAAATTCGAGCTGGAAACTGAGCACAATGGCTTGAATAGCATACAGAAGCGGTGACAAGGGGCAGCCTTGTCTAAGGCCCCTAGAGGCTTGGAAAAATTCTGAAGGTCGACCATTGACCAATGACGCTATCCAAGGAGAGGCAATGCAGGCTTTAACCCAATTAATGATCGCTGAAGAGAAGCCCATTTTCGTCATCACAATAAACAAGAAATCATGTCTCACCCTATCAAAGGCATTAGCCAGATCCAGTTTAATCACCATACCTTTCTCCTTTCCGTGGTAGCTTGAATGGACTGCTTCTTGCACCAGCACAATATTATCCAGAATTTTTCTCCCTTTGATGATTCCTCCTTGGTTTTCAGGGATAATGGACGGCATAATCTTCTTAAGGTGATTGGCTATAATTTTGGTGATCAACTTGTAACTAGAGTTACACAAGGAGATTGGCCTGAATCTGCTGAAATCGGATGCGCCTTTCTCTTTTGGGATCAAGGCAAGGAATGCTGAATTGATGCCGCCTCCGATCTTGGCACAAGATTGAGATTTTCTGACCATTCTCAACAAGTCATTTTTTATTGTGGCCCAACAGGATAGATAGAATCTAATCGGGAACCCGTCCAGGCCAGGAGCTTTATCGGGTTCCATACTATCCAGGGCAAATTTAAGTTCATTCATGCTGATTGGAGCAGTCAGCATAGAGTTGTCAGAATCTTGGATACATTGGGGAATTAAGTCCATCGGATAGGCCTGAGGATTAATGGGAGGATCATTGGGGGCAGAGTAGAGATCTTTGAAGTAAGAGTGGGCATCCCTCTTTATGCCTTCAAAATCCTTGATCACTGTGTTTTGATGGTGAATTTCTTTTACTGTTTTGAAGTGCTTGCGTGCTTCAGCTTGTTTGTGGAAGAAGCTAGTATTTTTGTCCCCAGCTTGTAACCAAAGAGTTCTGGATTTTTGTCTCCAGTACTCTTCTTCTTCCCTGCTTGCTTTGTGGAGTTCTTTTTGCAGATAAACTTCTGTTTGAAGTAGGTTGTACGAGATAGCAGTATTTTCCAAAGATAATTGGTGGGCAACAAGACTGTCCAAAGCCTCCTTTCTTTTGGAGGTGGGGGATTTCAACTTTCTAGCCCACTCCTTGAGCCTTCTTTTTAGTCCCCTCATTTTTTCTTCCCACACGAAGAAAGGGGAACCATGAACATGCCTGTTCCAGGACTCTGAAACCACCTCTTGAAAGCCATCATGCTGAAGCCACAATGGACTGAATCTAAAGGGAATAGGGCCAAGGTTTACATCCATGGAAAGTTCAAGAAGAATGGGCTTGTGATCAGAGGTACTGTTTGGCAGAATTTTGGAAGAGGCCATTAGACCGTTGGTCAGAAAAGAGGATTGGACGAGAAATATGTCCAATCGAGCAGCTATATGGCTGGGGCCAATCCTTTTATTGGACCAGGTGAACTTCCCAGAAGTGGGCTTGATATCCTCCAGCTCCTAGCCCAACATAAGGTCTTCAACCCACTCTCTAGCTGGATCCATGACTGGGGAGCTGATCTGAATTTGAAACTACTTGTAAATGGTTTGCAAGGTATTCAATTCAGATATATATCTATCTATATATATATATATATATATATATATATATATATATATATATATATATATATATATATATATATATATATATATATATATATATATATATATATATATATATATATATTTAAAAGATGTCCATGTCTTGCAGAAAGAAAACAAATGAAAATTTCAGCTGTTCATGACCCATTTAAGCATAGCAGAGTTATTTCCTTTTACTGTTTAACACACTAAAATGAATTTGTTCTGCAAAATAAATCAACCACAGATGCAAAAGAAGTTGATAAAGCAGTTCACCCCTCCTGGGCTACGTTTGCTGGGTCCAAAGCTCCCAAATGGGCTTGTCCTTGTTTTCATTAAATGCTCAAATTGAATATACAGCTGAATAGAAGCATCTACAGGTGGAATAGATGGTAAAAATGGATTCATAACACTTGAATCCTTCAGGATTGACTACTGGTTCACCTCCAATGGATACCTGCAACCCTATACAGTCTTCACAATCCTGGGCCCTAGTGGCTCCTAGAACTTTCACGGCTCCAAAACCTCTACAAATGACCTTAGATGGCTGTAAGACCTACACCAATGGCTTCAAAAGGTCGAAAATACCCAAAATCAAAAAAAAATTCGTCCAAAACCGCCTTTCCTAGCCAAAGTTATGGCCAATTAAAGTTTTCCTCCAGTTATGCCTAGAAACACTCCAGCTAACTTTAGTTGGAGTCCAGTTAGGCCCGCCAAATATGGCGGGCCCGCCAATTTTGGCGCTCCTGCCAGAATCTCCGCCAAACGAACTGCAGTTACATTAAATGCTGGCGGTTTATCTCGGATTTCGTGCCCGGCGGTTAGGGGGTTGAGCCCATGGTTATGGGCCCATGGTCATATGGGATGGGGGGCTGGCCCCCTTCGGGCCCCGCCCAACAGAAAGTTAAAATTTAAATAAAATTTGGTCCGCACTCCTTTCAACATCTGCCGTTGTGGCCCAACGGTAAGGCAGTTTGCTTGTAACATAGAGGTCCCGTGTTCAAATCTTGCCAATGCCAAAATTTTAAATATGTGCCCATATAATGCCTGCTGACGTCATCTTGGGCCACGTGGTGGCCTCCGGGCCTGCCACGTGGCAGCCTGTGATTGGTTGCTGAAAAAGAATATTCCCCGAAATTTTTCAAGGAATATTCTGTGGAATATTCTTTTCCTAATTATTATTTTATTTTTTATTTTTATTTATTTATTTATTTATTATTATTTTTTTTTTTAATTCAAAAATTAAGGGTTATTGGGCGATTTTGTTTTTGGCATAACTTTCTCATACGGCGACCGTTTTTCGAACCGTTTACGGTGCCGGAATCAGGAGGACGAGAAATTTCCAGTCATTCCACTTTGAACTAGTTCTGAGCATTTTAAATTTTGAGCATTTTACGACACTTAGGACATGAGCACCTGATCACGCCTCCCCATTGGGAAGCTTTTGGACCCCAAAAGCCTTCAACTACCTGTTAAAGAGGTGAGTGTATAGCTCCCTCACTCTGTCCACCTCCATCCACTTTGCCTTGTTCGGTTTGCTGCCTTTGAAACCAACCCGAACATAATCTACACTACCCCTCCTTGAAGTGCGTGTCCTTCTGTCAAGGATTGTATCTTCTTTCAGCTCATCTAAGAATTCTGGCGAGAAATCTTCTATAGATGGTAGCTGAACAACACTTTCATGATCATCAATCAAAGGAGGTTCATGCAAACGTAAGTTCTCCACATTGACAATAGAATACATTTACATGTAGGAAGGAAAATCTAATTGAAAAGCATTATTTCCAACCTTCTTGAGGATTTTGAATGGACCATAACGAGTAGGCTTCATATTTTTACCTTCTCCTTGCATCCTTTCGTTACTAATGTACAACCATACCTCATCCCCTTCTTGAAACTTGTGATCGACTCTATGCTTGTCGTGTCTTTCCTTGTACTTGCCTTGACTCTTCTCAAGCTGTTCTTGAATTTTCTGATGTATTTGCTGAATTCTTTCGATGAATGAACGAGCTTTGTCAATATCACTGTGTCCCTCAATGGCAACATCTTTCTTAAGAATGAAATCAAGAGGTGATTTTGGCAAGTAACCAAAACAAGCTTCAAACGGTGAGGTGTTTGTGGAAGAGTGTTTGGCATGATTGTAAGCATGCTGTATGTAGTGCAAATGTTCATCCCACAGCTTGGGATGCTTGCTACAATATCCTCTCAAGAGGTGCACAATGGTTCTGTTCACAACTTCTGTTTATCCATCTGTTTGCGGATGGAAAGCAGTACTTTTCTTCAACTTTGTGTCCATTATCTCCCATAGGTTGGACCAAAAATTCCCCACAAATCTGGAATCCCTGTCACTAATAATGGAAGTAGGCAAACCAAAGTGAATCCATACATGATGAAAAATTAATTCAGCAGTTTGTTCAACAATTATAGTTTTCTTACAAGGCATAAGTATACACATTTTTCTGAAACGATCAACTACTACATATAAATAATCATGCTGCTTTCTAGATTTTGGCAAACCTCCTACAAAATCCATAGAGATGCTCTCCCATGGTCTAGAAGGTACCTGCAAAGGAGTATACAAGCCAAGCTTTCTATTACTAGGCTTGCTTGTAGCACATAATGAACAACCTCTTATGAACCTTGAAACAGAATCTACCATGCGAGGCCAATAGCAATACCTCTGTAGATGTGCAACTGTTTTGCTTACACCAAAATGGCCAACAATAAGAGAAGAATGAGCTTCTCTTATGACATTTATTCTCTCCCCCTATGGTATACACAACTTGCCCAAATGAAACAACAAATTGTTATGCATGTGATAGTCATTTTCCTCTACATGATTCCCTTTACTCAAGTTAGCATACACATCTTTAAAGTCATCATCAGATGCATATTGTTCTATGTAACTATCATGTACCATGGAATCATTCTTAAGTAAAGTAACAACACCAATAATAGGCCTTGAAATCATATCAGCAACCTTATTCAAAGTACCTTTCTTGTACCTTATTACCAAATGGAACTGTTGCAAGAAGCCCATCCATCTGAAGTGTCGTGACAGTTGTAACTTGCTTTGTGATTGCAAGTACTGTAAGGGCTGATGGTCGGTATGTATAATAGTTTCTTTGCCCATCAAATAGTGTTTCCACTTTTTGACGCTTTGTACCAATGCATACAACTCCTTATCATATGTAGGATAATTTACAACAACACCATTAAAAGTTTCAGAATGAAAAGCAATAGGCTTACCATGCTGTAGAAGAACTGCACCCATGGCATAATCACTAGCATCGGTTTGTATCACAAATGGCTGTCTCAAATCTGGTAATGCAAGGACCGGAGCTGAACTAATCTTCTCTTTCAAAGATTCAAAAGCTTTTTGCTGCTTGCCTCCCCATTGGAAAACATGCTTCACACTTGTCACTGCATGCATAGGAGATGCTATAGAAGAGAAGTTAGAGATAAACTTCCTCCAATATTGAGCTGCACCCAAAAAACTTCTTACTTCTGTTATGGATTTGGGAGTAGGCCACTTCACAATAGCCTCAATCTTAGTAGGATCAATTCTCAAAGCACCTCCTCCTACTATGTGTCCCAAATAAACCAAAGAAGTCTTTCCAAATTCACACTTTGACATTTTAAGAAATAACTGATTCTTCTTCAAAACATCAAGTACTTTCCTAACATGCATGACATGATCTTCTCTAGACTAGCTGAAAATTAAGATGTCATCTAAGTAGACAATAACGAAATCATCAAGAAAAGGACGCAAGACATCAACCATTACCCGCATGAAAGTTGCAGGTGCATTGCACAAACCAAACGACATCACAAGCCACTCAAAGAGTCCTTGTTTGGTTTTAAAGGCTGTCTTCCAAATGTCACTTTCTTCAATTCTTACTTGATGATATCCACTGTGCAAGTCTAGCTTAGTGAAATATCGAGCATATTTCAATTGGTCTAACAAATCATCTATCCTTGGGAGTGGGTAACGATTCTTTACCGTTATCTTGTTCAAGGCCCTGAAATCAACACACATACGCCAAGTGCCATCTTTCTTTGGAATCAATACAATCGGTGACCCACATGGCGAAGTACTTGGCCTTATGAAACCCTTGTCCAACAAATCCTTTATTTGCTTCTTTATTTCAACATTCTCCATAATAGACATGCGGTACATGCCTATGTTTGGAAGAGGACAATCTGGATGCAAATGGATTTCATGCTGAATCTCCCTCTTAGGAGGCAAACCTGTTGGCTCCTGAAACATCTCATGATATGCATCAACTACATCATATAGTTCTGACTTAAGTTTTGGATCACAATTGTCAAATGACTCATGATTCACATCAACCTTGGGCTTAATCATAAGAAGAACAAAATTCTTACTTGAATTGACCAGCCTTTTTACCTGTCTTGCATTAACCATCGCTATACTTGTCTTCTTGCAATGAGCTCTAACAATGAACTCCTTGCCATCTTTGAAAAGATGATATTTGTTTTCATGGTGATGAAAGATAGATTTCCTGTCAAACAAGTAAGGACTTCCCAAAACAATTCCTGCTATATCAAAAGGTACCACATCAAGTTCAACTGTGTCAATAAAATGTGCAGTAATTGCAAAGCGCAATGTGCACTTTCTTGAAACTTGTAAATTTGCATCCTTGCAAATCCATCCAAGTGGATATGGCTTCGGATGTGGAACGGTCTCAAGTTTAAGCTGCTTGACCAAGTCCTCTGATATAAGGTTTGCTTGTGACCCACTATCAAAAAGTGTGTCAATTTTAGTATGTTTTGAAATCACCCTCACATGAAACAGTTCAATTCTTTCTTCCTCATTAGGAGCTTGTACATGGTAGTTTGAGGTACTAGTGTTGGCTTGAGTTTCAATTTCTTTTCCCTTCAAGTTTTTCAAACCCATGGCTGCAATTTTGGTTTCATCACCCGAATCATCCCCTAAATCCTATGGTGTAGATGTAGTAGCAGCAGTTTTCTGTTTCCCTTTGGATTTGTTAAATTGAGGTATTTTTTTCAGGATGTAATTTCCAACAGTTTTTCTCCTCATGGCCTGGTTTAGAACAGTGTTTACAGATCACTTTCTCACTCTCCTGATTGACAGATGCATTCTTTTTTCCCTTTCCCTTGGAGGTTTTTTCTTTGTTTTTCCCCTTGGGGGGTTTGTTTCTACCCTCTTCAAATGTGTTTTTTCCCCTTGCCTCTAAATGGGTAGCTTGGACACAAACCTCGTCCAAACTAGTAGGGTTAAACATCAAGATGGTATGTCTAAGGTAGCTATGCAAGCCACCAATGTATTTCAGCAAGGTTTCCTGGGTCTGTAAATCTACCCCTAACAAGAGAGCTCTTCTCCTGAATTCTTGGGTGTAGTCTTGGACACTCTGACCCTTAAGTTGTCTGAAATTTTTCCAATTCATAATGGCTTTCTACATGTGAGCAAGAGGATAAAACTGTTTTTTAATGGCTAACAGAAATTCAGGCCATGTTAAGGTAACCTTACCAAATTTCTTGATCTCCTCTTTAGTCTTGGCCTCCCACTAGACCAATGCTGCTCCATCCATTCTCAAAGAAGCCAACTGAATATTTGTGGCATCATCATGCATATTCTAGATCCTCAAGTAAACTTCCAACTGCCTAATCCAGTTGTCAAGCTTTTCTGCATTCACTTCACCATTAAACATAGGTAATTCCAATTTTACATCAAGCTTCAAAAAATGACTTTTTCTAGAGGATCTATGCTTATGCACAGAAGAAGAAGACGAGGATGAAGAGGAAGAAGGTGATGATGGGGGTGGTGGATCACCATTTCCTCCATGTCCTTTCTTGGAATGATCATCATCCTTCTTACCTCCTGAAGAGCCCTCTCCTTCATGTGGATGTTTGGATCCTTCTCCAGCCAATTTTTCATTTCTTTCTTGGTACAATATCCTCACCCTTTCAGTGAGGTCCAAGAAAGCCTTTCTGAAGACTCTTTCTTCTTCTTTTGGATCCATGTCTGCAGGAATTTCTCCTTCATGTGCAGAAATTCTTGAAGCTTCTGCTGAGACTCTTGAGGGTGAAATTGAAGGTGGAGGTGATGGCTCTCTGGCCTTCCTTGACTGAGGATTCTCTCGTTCTCTAGTCAACTGTCCTTCCCCTCTTTTAAGTTTCAACCTGGTAAGCATCAATACTTGCAAGACAGTTAGAAGATCTTTGCACAAAACCCTGCTCTGATACCAACTTGATCTGAATTTGAAACTACTTGTAAATGGTTTGCAAGGTATTCAATTCAGATATATATATATATTTAAAAGATGTCCATGTCTTGCAGAAAGAAAACAAATGAAAATTTCAGCAGTTCATGACCCATTTAAGCATAGCAGAGTTATTTCCTTTTACTGTTTAACACACTAAAATGAATTTGTTCTGCAAAATAAATCAACCACAGATGGAAAAGAAGTTGATAAAGCAGTTCACCCCTCCTGGGCTAGGTCTGCTGGGTCCAAAGCTCCCAAATGGGCTTGTCCTTGTTTTCATTAAATGCTAAAATTGAATATACAGCTGAATAGAAGCATCTACAGGTGGAATAGATGGTAAAAATGGATTCATAACACTTGAATCCTTCAGGATTGACTACTGGTTCACCTCCAATGGATACTTGCAACCCTATATAGTCTTCACAATCCTGGGCCCTAGTGGCTCCTAGAAATTTCACGGCTCCAAAACCTCTACAAATGACCTCAGATGGCTGTAAGACCTGCACCAATGGCTTTAGAAGGCCGAAAGTACCCAAAATCAAAAAAAATTCGTCCAAAACTGCCTTTCCTAGCCAAAGTTATGGCCAATTAAAGTTTTCCTCCAGTTATGCCTAGAAACACTCCAGCTAACTTTAGTTGGAGTCCAGCTAGGCCCGCCAAATATGGCGAGCCCGCCAATTTTGGCGCTCCTGCCAGAATCTCCGCCAAATGAACTGCAGTTACATTAAATGCTAGCGGTTTATCTCGGATTTCGTGCCCGACAGTTAGGGGGTTGAGCCCACGGTTATGGGCCCATGGTCATATGGGATGGGGGGTTGGCCCCCTTCGGGCCCCGCCCAACCGAAAGTTAAAATTTGAATAAACTTTGGTCCGCACTCCTTTCAACATCTGCTATTGTGGCCCAACGGTAAGGCAGTTTGATTGTAACATAGAGGTCCCGTGTTCAAATCTTGCCAATGCCAAAATTTTAAATATGCGCCCATATAATGCTTGCTGACGTCATCTTGGGCCACGTGGTGGCCTCCGGGCCTGCCACGTGGCAGCCTGTGATTGGTTGCTGAAAAGAAATATTCCCCAAAATATTCTAAGGAATATTACGTGGAATATTCTTTTTTTAATTTTTTTTTTTTTAAATTCAAAAATTAAGGGTTATTGGGCGATTTTGTTTTTGGCATAACTTTCTCATACGGCGACCATTTTTCGAACCATTTGTGGCACCAGAATCAGGAGGACGAGCACTTTCTAGTCATTCCACTTTGAACTAGTTCTAAGCATTTTAAATTTTGAGCATTTTACGACACTTAGGACATGAGCACCTGATCAGGAGCCCCCCTTTTTCTCATTTACAGCTAGAGTGACATTCAAATCTCCTGCAATAATAATGTTTTTTGGATTGTGCAACGAAGGATAGGACAAAATCGAATCCCAACATGCTCTTTCTCAAATGGAAGGACTAGTGTATATATATTGAATATACTTACTTGTTTGCCAGAGTCTTTATGGAGGAGCTTCGTGAAAAGCCAGTGTGGAGAGCTATCTTTCTGAATCAGGTAATAGAGAGAGCAATCCCAGAAGGAATCGATTCCTCTGGAGGCACTTCTCGCACTGACAGCACTCCCATTTCCTTTACGCCAGAAGGATTTGCTAGCATGGAGGAGAAGAAGTTCCTCCAACTTTGTCTCCTGGATGAGTAGGATTTCAGGCAAATATGTTCTCACTATATCTTTTAGGGCATCTTCTTGCAGTCTGCTGCCTAATCCTCTACAATTCCAGGAGACGTATTTCATTATTTATTGGAATGGGAAGTGGCTCCTTTTGGACCCAGTCCATGCTTGCGTCCGGATCTTGTATTCATCATTCCCTTGAGTGTTTTCTGGGAGCCTTGGAGAACATCCAGATAAGTTTTCTCCTCTCTCTGTTTCTTCTTGGATTTTCGACCCCTGGTCGTTTTGGTAGGGGTAACTTGCGAGGTATCTGATTCATAGACTCTTTCTTCTAATTCTTCATCAGTTTCGGAGTCCAGTATGATATGCTCTTCTTTATCGGCAGTTCTTTCATTGCCTCTATCTGCTGGGAGGGCGTTTGTTTCAATATCATTTTCTATTGCATTCTTCGGCAAGTCTTCCGTTTCTTCTTGAACCCTGATGGTTTCTTTGTTCCCTCCTGAGGAGGAACCAACCTTTGGAGCTTCATTGGCCTTTGGCTTGGTCTAGGGTTTCCCCACTGGCCCAGCATTTTTCTTCTCAGTCGTCCTTCGGTTAGACTTTCCTCTTTTGAATTCTTTCCACCCTTCTTCGTCCTCCTTAGTCCTGGCTGGGGCTTTAGGACAGTTTCGTTGGAAGTGTCCGTGTTCATGACAGGTTTTGCATTTGAAAGGCAGTTGCTCGTAGTCTAATTTTTGATAGTGTTGCCATTCTCCCACTGTAAGTTTAACCGCCTCAGGTAACCCAGCTTCTAAGTCGACTTCCACACATATTCTAGCACAGGTGTATTGGTCCTTATTATCTGCTTTGTTGATGAATCTGCCTAGACCATTCCCAATCATTTGCAAATATTGAAATCTCCAGCAGTGGATCGGGAGATTGGGGAGACGAACCCAGACTGGGACTTCCTTCGGGACATCAACTGAAGGATCAAAGTCAGGGGTCCATTTATTGAGATACAGACCCTGATTTCCCATGAAATACGGACCATTTCTGAATACTAGATCTCGGTCTTCTTTGGAGGTGAACTCGAAAATGAAAAAGCCTCTGCCAACCGCATAGCAGATCACATTATCTTTCAGTTGTGGTCTCCAGTTGCGTTGAATCCAATCATCAGTGGTTTTGGTAGAAGGCCATCGACCCATAAATTGCCCAACCAGTCCTCTGTCAGCAAGGGCAAGGGCTATTTTAATTGGTTGATCTTCTTGCAGGGCTATCTCAGGGATTTCCTCAAGTTTTTTAATGAACTTTGGGACCTCAGGGGCCGGTCGCTTTTTCCCTTTCTGAGATAACAGGCGGCGAAAAGATTCTTCAGCTGAGATCGCAGGAGTGGAAGAGGGCTCCTCACCCCCGAGATCACCCATGGCGGAATCTGAGTCGCAGAGAACTCAACCCATACCCCACAAGATGGCTCCCCTGTAAATCCAAAAAACAGCTGTTCGAAACAATGCACAGAAGACCAGGGCTTTTCAGAGCGATGCGCTCAATAGAGGGGGCCGACTCTGTGTGTCGTGCCACCCAAAAATGAAAACCAAAGCTCCGCACAGCTCACCAGAAGAGCAGACAGAAGAGAGGGCGACAGAGCCCTCCGAGGTGCCCAGAGGCCGAGTCCGGCGGTGCGAGCTCAGAGCAGAGCAGTTGCAAAGCAGCTCGCAAAGTGGCTATGTTGTTCCTATCGGCTCTGATTATGTTATGACCCCTTAGACTCCTATATATAGAAATGAGGTCTTTTCATTTGTATCATCCAAGAATTGTTCATTTATGTAATGTAAAGGAGGTTGCCCCTTTGAAGAGGCTGAATTCTAAGGTGTTGATCTATCTTTTCTTGAGCTGGTTTCATAACATTTGGTATCAGAGCTTTGGATTCTAGGGTTTCGCTGCTCCAAATAGGTCATCGTGGCATTTTCGCTATAACTTTTTTTCTACGACGTTTCAGAAGCTAAAAAAAAACCCATTTGAGAAGAAATCACGCTGAATCTCGGGTCCAAATTTCAGAGCTTTTTGCGCTATATTTGCAGAGATATGATCTGAGGAAGTTGGTCTTTTTGCAGACTCCTGAATTACATTCCAAACAGGTGACCTGGAGAAAATCGTCATAACTTTCTCCTGAGCATCAGATTGAAATTTTGTAAGAAGGTACAGAAAGAGTACGGACTGTAGTTTCTTGTGAATATTTTTTAGTGCCAAAGGTCGAAAGAGTGACTCGTGGCACGTCGTACAATTTCGCTCTTTTGGAAAGGTCTATAATCAGGTCATCTTGGGAGATTGTGCATAACTCTTTCTTGGAGAATCCAATTTGGATCAGACTGGTGGCATTGGAAAGAGGACAGAGATGGCTACTACAGTTCGCAATTTCAAAACTTAAAGATCCAAAAGTACAGAGTTACAGTCATTTCAAGATCGAGCTTTTAAAATCAAGAAAAAGCAATATGAGGAAGTTTGATGGCAAGGATCCGGTAAATTGGATTCTTCAGATGGAGAAAATTTTTGATCTACATGGTGTACCACTATTACAAAAGGTATGTATTGCAACTTCATATTTAGAACCGGATCAATTTTTATGGTATGAAGGGCTTTGTTCTCGTAAACAACTTGTTACATGGTCAATTTTCACGGAGGAAATGATAGCACATTATGAGGATACAAAGAGCAACACCTTCTTTAGAGCAACATCACAACAATTGGAAAGAGTAAAAGGGCTTTGTGACATATTGGAGAGAAAAATTATGGAAACTAGGAAGCATACCCCTCACAACTATAAAGATGGAAGTGTTGTTTCTCCTAGCCTTCCACAACCTACAAGGGTTACACCACAACAATTGGAAGAAAAAAGAGAAAAAGGGATTTGTTACAATTGTGATAGAAAATGCACTAAATGTAATAAGTGTGCTAAGAAGAAATTATTTTACATAGAATATGAAGAGGAGGAAGAAAAGGATCAAGAAACATCAAAATAAGAAGATATACGCCAGGACCCACCCAAAGAAAGAAGAAATGAATCAGACGATATCTTGTAAAGCATTGGCAGAAATCACCACTCCTCAAACTCTCAAGATAGAAGGACATATCAAGAAGAAAAAGGTGCAAGAAGTGAAAGATCACATCGAGAAAGAAGAAATGAATCCAACCATATCTTGTAATTCGTTGGTTGAAATTACCACTCCTCAAACTATCAAGATAGAAGGACATATCAAGAAGAAAAATGTTCAAGAAGTGAAAGATCACATCGAGCATCAAGAAATGAATCCGACCATATCTTGTAAAGGATTGGAAGAAATTACCAATCCTCAAACTCTAGAGATAGAAGGACATATTAAGAAGAAAAAGGTTCAAGCAGTGAAAGATCACATCGAGCATCAACAACAAGTTCTCCAACTTTTAAAGGATAACACCACTTCGGTGCAAAATCAAATGAAACAATAGGTAGATCAACATTGTAGTGAAAAATGTTTTTATGTAGGTGATTAGGTATTTTTACTGCTACATCTCAAGCAAGCTATTTATGAGAAGGAAATGTTGGCAATACTATATGCACTTAAAAAATGGCGACCTTACCGAATGGGAAGACTATTCAAGGATGAGGATGTGGAAGCATTGTTTTGTGCTATTTCTATTATCCAACTAGATTGGATAAATGAAGCAAGGGATGAATGGAAGAAGGACGAAGAAGTATGACCACTTATTCAAAAGTTGAAAAAGATCCCAATTCAAACAATATTGCTAGAAATTGAAGAGAAAGGAAAAATCATATTGGAACCTGGAGCAGTCACAGAAACAAGAACCCGACAGCTACGAAATCAATCAGTTTCAGAGTATCTCATCAATTGGAAGAACTTACCCACTGAAGATTCCACATGGGAGGACAAGAATTTTATACAGAAGTATCAAGAACTACTCAAGCGTTGAGGACAACGCTTTTTTAGGAGAGGGGCATGTTAGGCCCCTATACTACTAGTGTAACCCCTTATTGTTATTAGTACAACCCACTTATTATATTGATGTACCCATGTAGTGCCAACAATGTAAACTTTGAAACAAGAACTGATACTGTTACCCATTTCGTAGAGATAGCAAAAAAGTGACCTGATTTTGAAAAGGGGTGATGCAGAACGAACATGTTTTTTTAGAGCATAGTTTTTGGAAGGAATGTCATGGGAAGGATAGTTTTATGTACATTACGTTTTTGAATGGTAGTGATTTTCATGCTGATTTAAAAAAGTGAGTATTCTGCATCACCCCCTTTTTTTAAAAGACCTGTTTTTTGGCTTTAAATTTTCTAATGTATAAAATGTAAATAATTATTTTGTAAATTTGATCATTTTTGAAGTGGTCGTTTTCTTCACATTTTCTTGTTTTTTATTTTAATTTTAACTTTTTTTTAGTAAGGTTTTTATTGTTTTGCATTTTTAAATTAGGAGGTCGATATTTAGAATTTTCGATATTCTACATATTTATACATCCTTAATTAATTTTTCGCTCCACATGAAATAATTGTTTCTAAAAAACAATATTTTTTAACAATGGACATAAAAATAACCATTTTTAACATAAATATAACTAAAAAACTACACGTTTTGATAATTTTTTGCTAGAATTGACATGTCAAAATCACAATTTTTATACGATAATTTTAACTAAAAATGGTTAAATAATAGCTTTTTTTTTTATGAATTTCATGTCAAAAAAATAATAATAATCATTTTTTTTTTCAAAAAATAATGATTAACTTAAAAATCAATGCGAAAATCACATATTACAAATATTGAACGTATAACAACCCTAATTGAGTGTTTATTCTTCTCATAAAATGTCAAAGTCAAAACATTGCAAAGCTTGATTTCCAAGCATAACTTAAATTTAATCAACAATGTCACGTAATACAAACTCTTCGTCCTCTAGAGTTTCATCATTATCTTCTTCCACAATATTTTCTGTTTCCTTTTGCTCATTTTCCTCTTCTAATGGGTCTTTGATGTCTGTGAATCTCCCAATGTATGTCTTTCCAAACATTCCATGTAATGGTGGTTGGGGTTCCTTTGCTTTTTTTACTACACGTGATTCACTAAAGTCCCCTTTCTTCAACCCAATTTCTTGCATTGCATCTGGAAGAAATTGAAGAGCATTAATTCTTTGCTAAATGAAAGGCTGAAATGTTTAGAAATTTTCCTGAATAACTATTTCAAATACCATTTAAGAAAAGATGGTAATGCAAGCACATACTCAATGCCCATGTCACCTCCTCAACACCCATGTCACTTTATAAAATAGAATGTATTTATCATTCTACTCAACATTCATTTTTATCAAAATTCAATATTTTCACAAACATGAAATCACTTTAAAACATTTTATATCAATTTTATACCAATTTTCAAAATTAATAAAACAAACTCAACTAATTTAATAATGGTGAATTGTAATATATAAAAAGAACTCACTACATATCATCCACTACCAATGTTAATCAAGTGAAGAAAAATTCCAATTAGGAAAAAAGGAAATCTTCTTAAATTTAAATAAAAAGAAATAAGGTGTAACTTTCATAAATTATTGAATTAATAATTAAATTGAAAGAATTTAAACATAAAAATGGAGAAAATGGAAAGTGACAAACCATAATAGATGCATGAAACTTATCTTGGAACTTATTTTGGATAGCAATAAATATATACAATTAATTTGGGCGACAATTCTCTTGTTTAGGATATGGAGGTGTACATACCATATTCCATTTAAATATTTATGACTTTTAAAAAGTGAATACAACTTTTCAACTAACAAACTTACTTTATCATAAGAAATTAAAATGCTAAAATAAAAATTAATATCCATGCTAATTTGGTTAATTAACATTATTTGTTAAATGTATTCAAAGTTATAAATTACAATAAATATTTTAAGATTAATATTAATAAACCACAAATTGTAATTAAACTAACTCAAAACATTTAACATGAAAATGGGTAAATTTGAAAAGATTTTACTATATATATATATATATATATATATATATATATATATATATATATATATATATATATATAACACAAAAAATATTAAAGATAAATATCACCCCACGTAAATGCACAAATATATTGTTTCCAACAAAGAGAAATCACCGCTCAACAGAGCTCCTAGAAGAGTTTCTGCACAATCACAATCGCCATCAGCATCAGTGTTATAATTTGGAGAACCATGCGCTGATGGTCAAAGTTCTTTGTGCATGTATACGACATTTCAAAAGATGAGCTCCGCACACCCATTTCCTGTTCTCTTTTCTTCTACTTTGAGGCGAGTTGCTTGGGCTATTAGAGTATTCGAGCAATCGGGTGGTGGGGCGATTCTAAGAATCGAAGCGCCACTGCCCCGCCACCAGCGGTGGTGGCGGATCGATTCTCAGAATCTCCCCACCACCCCATTGCTCGAATACTCATTATAGAACAGCGTATCATTTTCAGCCCGTTAAACATTGGATGAATGATCCAAATGCGCCATTGTTCTACAAGGGCTACTATCATCTGTTCTACCAATATAATCCCAAGTCGGCTGTGTGGGGACGCATCGTGTGGGGGCATGCAGTTTCAACAGATCTCATAAATTGGAGACATATGACGGGTGCAGCTATATATCCTGATGAATGGTATGATGCCAATGGTGCCTGGTCTGGATCTGCCACTTTCCTACACAAAGGGAGCCCTCCCGTAATCTTATATACAGGATCCAACAATGCCTCGGAACAAGTTCAAGTCATGGCTGTTCCCAAGAACCCATCAGATCCTTTGCTACGAGAGTGGAAGAAGATCGCGCAGAATCCCATCATGGTGCCTATTGGCATCAACGTCAGTTCTTTCAGAGATCCAACAACGGCATGGTTGGGATCAGACCAAAGATGGCGAGTCCTGGTTGGCAGCAAAAGGGATGAGAATAAGGTGGGAATGGCATTGATGTTCAGAAGCAAAGATTTCGTTAAATGGGTGAAAGCCAAACATCCGCTGCACTCGGCCAGGCATACTGGAATGTGGGAGTGCCCGGACTTCTACCCTGTGTCCCTCTATGGCAGCCATGGCGTTGATACCTCGACCACGGGTCCTTCTGTGAAGCACGTACTCAAGAACAGTTTGGACGATAACAAAGTGGACTACTATACAATGGGCCATTACTCGCCCGAGTTGGACAGGTATGTCCCCGACGATGGATCTGTGGAGGGCCACAATGGTCTCAGGTATGACTACGGTAAATTTTATGCGTCCAAGACCTTTTTTGACGATAACAAGTCCCGTAGGATTCTGTGGGGTTGGATCAACGAATCCGACAGCGTGGCGGATGATCTCAACAAAGGATGGGCTTCCCTTCAGGCGATTCCTAGGGTTGTGCAGCTTGATCCTCTTACGGGGAGAAGCCTCGTTCAGTGGCCAGTGCCAGAGCTTGAATCTTTGCGCGAGCATAATATAAGGAAGGACTACGTGGTTTTGGAAAGAGAATCCGTAATGAAGGTGGAGGTATTCAACTCAGCAGCTACGTAGGTGGACGTGGAGGTAGAGTTTGAGTTGGGAGGCGATTATGAAACAGTGGAGGAGTTGGAGGGAATGACAGCGACAGCTTAAAGCTTGTGTAGTCGCGGGAATAACAATACGAGGGGATTCGGGTTGATGGTGTTGGCATCTGATGATCTCAAAGAGAGAAGCGCTGTCTTCTTCAAGATTTTCAAGGGCAAACTTAATGGCAATTTCCACAGAAAGGTGGCCTTGTGCGTGGATCAGAGCAGGTCCACACTGCAAGTGAATGTGGATAAGACGAGCTATGGAGGATTTGTGAGCGTGAAGCCTGACCAACGGTCGCTGTCGCTCAGAGTATTGGTTGATCACTCAATCGTGGAGAGTTTTGCAGAAGGAGGGAGAACATGCATAACGTCGAGGAGTTATCCGACGGTGGCGGTTAATGAGAATGCTCGTCTCTTCGTATTTAATTATAACAAATTGCCCCTCATCCTTCGTCGCCTCTCTGCGTGGCATATGAACAGTACCATCCAAATATACGAATCTAACTGAGTCTGCACCATGATGTGAGTCTGAGTCTGAATTATGAACACTTTTTCTCCTTATTGAAATGGAAGACTGTCGGGACTCGGAGAAGATCCGTGCTAAAATTCACCCAACTGGAATATGACTATGTGGGTCACAATTTCCTTATGAATGACAACCACGACAAGTTTTTGGCTTCCTATCATATTTAAAAAGTGTATCTTTGTAAGAGGATTTTCAATCATTAGAGTATTCGAGCAATCGGGTGGTGGGGCGATTCTGAGAATCGACCTGCCACCGCCCCGCCACCAGCGGTGGTGGCGGGTCGATTATCAGAATCGCCCCACCACCTGATTGCTCGAATACTCTAATAGCCCAATCAACTCGCCTCAAAGTAGAAGAAAAGAGAACAGGAAATGGGTGTGCGGAGCTCATCTTTTGAAATGCAGTATAGTAATAGTTACCAAATTCGGCCGTATTGCTGAAAAAAATTCGGTTCTATTCGATTTGCGAATTAAAACGACAATTTGAGTTCGGCTTAGGAACGATGCACTGGATATTAGAGTTCACGATATTAGATTCTTCACAATTTTTTAATCACAATTACAGATTCGAGCATTCATTTACTGTGAATGGCATAAGTTAATAAATGATAATGGTGGATGGATGTAGTTTTATGCATAAGAAATTTACAGCAAATGAAATACGTAGAAATCTATGATAATTATGTCATTGTAAAGTAAAGTAAAAAATATAGAATTTATAAATTTATAATTTGGAAAGCTAAGTAAAAATCATATAATTTATAAATTTATAATGCGTAGATTTATCAAATTTAAATCTATGAGAAAAATTAAGATAATTAAATTATCCTAGTAAATAGAAAATTTTGTTTTTTCCAGACTTTTTTCATTGAGATTTTGCTTAAATATTAAATTACACAGTTTAATATTTTGTATTATATTCAACATTTTATATTAATAGATGTTATTTCTTTATGTTATAAATTACAAGTGTGGTTGGTTTGATAAATAAGTAATTATTGTATATTTTTAAAGATTTTTTTTTTGTAAATATTAAATATATTATTTTATTATGAACCTAAAATATTTGGTAGTGTGGAATTTAGATGGTTCCTTGTAATATGGAATTTTTTGGAAATTCATTGTATATTAAGTATCATATAATTTATGGTGTAGGTGGATAAATGGATACAAAAATTCTCAAAACCAAATTTATTATCTTACTAGCTATTCTAAATGTAAAACATAGCTAATTTGTCAGAAATATAATTTTATGTGCAATATTTATGATTGAAACAATTTTAAAACATTTTGTATCATTTTCAATATTTTAAATTATAGATTTCAATGATTTATTAGTCTCGTAAATCCATTCTTTGTCGATTTTGGAATATGGTGAGAATTTCATGGATAAACCCATAGATTATACAACATGGGAAATCGATTTGGATATTTTAAAGATTACACATACATATACTGATTTCTCAGTAAGTGTACTCTCAATCTAATTGCAAGGTAGTTTTGTTTTATTTTGATGAGTTAAATTGCATTGTAGTTTTATTTTATTTTGATCAATTAAATTGCATTGTAGTTTTGTTTTATTCATGTAGGTTTCCCATTTATTTACTGTAGTTTCTGGTGAGTATAGTTTGGAGTATCTTTTCCTCACTCTGATAAATATTTGATTTAGGATCAAACATAATATGATATAATTATATAACTGAATAATAAGAAAATAATCAAATTAATGACTAAATGATAGATATAAGATCAAATTAATGACTAAATGTCAGATATAAGATAGTTGGTAATAGGGTGTGTTGTGAAGTCATTAGGGTTATTATTGACTCCTTAAATATGACTCAAGGATTTCTAAAAGTATTTTTCCAATATTAATGAGTTTCTGTGTCTACAATGTAATCACCACAATGAAATAATAATCATTTACTACCAACTAGATGTTCATAGTCCCATAAAAGGTTTTTATATCCCTCGTTACTTCCCCCATTGGGGTGCTTTTCATTTATTTTATTTCTCCCTTTTCTGTTATTTAGATATGAGGATGGGTAACATCTAATTGATAATAGTGGGAGAAACAACGCACTGAATAACCATATTAATAGGGGTGTCTCCTTATATTGGGTGTAAATTCTTGACCTAATTGACTTTTTAGAATTGTTGCCGAGGGAGATGTTTTTATGCTGTTGTTAAGATATTCGCAGTGAATTTGATAAATGTAATCCTTTCTCAGTGGTAATTGATGTTAATGGAGGTCCAAACTTAGTTTTCTCATTTTGGTTGTGTTTCCCATTGTGGTATTAGCGTCCATGTGCTCCTCATGAGTCACCTGCAACAAAATAAGACAAACAAAAAATACTATGTAACTACATTTAAAACGCCATCAAAGTTATTATTGTGGTTCATAAGATGATAGTGACAGTGACCTTCCTTTAAAGGTTTGGAAAGAAATTAAAATAGATTATTATTATGGCCTTAGATACTCTAATCAAAGTAAATCGAGTGGTCGTAGGTAGCTCATCGTATTCTCCCTACATGTAGGGTATGATTTGACTGATGATGCATTATTAGGATTGTGATTGACACTAGAGTTATCTTCTGGGAACTTGCTTGTTTTTTCCAATTATTTCATTCTTGAGAGAAAATCCTCTAGCATCTAGGTTTGGGATTTATTGATAGCAAATGAATTTATCCTACCTTCATTTCTCAGGAGCACATTTATGAGGGAGTAATAAGGTTCTTGAGGTGTAACTGAGTTGCTTTAGAACAAATGAAACTTGCTTCTGGGATTCCTTGTGAACTTTCTGTGAACATATTTTATGGAGAGGGTGATCAATTTAGTGAGGGTCATTAGAGGAGATTCACTGTAATCTAACTCCAGTTCCTCTTTTTAGCGAAATCCTGGCCTCCTATGAATTTTTCATGCTCAAAATTAAAATAAGGATAATCAGGAAAATGTGCTTGATGTGATATGGTAAATTTGTCCATCTATGTTTAGGTGTAATAACCATGGCATGTAATGGTTGAAAACATGTTGAATTTATACTTAGGAAAGAAAAATGATATTCTACCAAAAACATTAATGTGTTTTTTTCCTCATAAACAACTTTGTTTGGCACATAAAAATTTGGTTTTACTAGCATTTTTTAAAAAGTTTGAAAATTGACCCTTAAAAAAAAAATCATCGTTCCAGTATCATCACTTTTTCATTTTGAAGCTATATTTTGCACAAAAATTTCATATAAATTTCGTAGTCACTGCCATTTTTAAAACATGTTCAAAATTGACCCCTAAAAAATAAAATCATCGTTCCAGTATACACACTTTTCGTTTTTAGCACTGTTTTGATGTTTTTTTGGGATTTTTTGGCCAGAGTTCCCGTTTTGAGTTTATAGTTCCTGTTTCAAAGTTTACATTGTTTGCCCATATTGTTACTATTGTGCCCCATAGAAGCCCACTATTGTTATTATTGTGCCCTTACATATTATTGTTATGTCGACTCTGATTATGTTATGACCCCTTAGACTCCTATATATAGAAAGGAGGTCTTTTCATTTGTATCATCCAAGAATTGTTCATTTATGTGATGTAAAGGAGATTGCCCCCTCGAAGAGGCTGAATTCTAAGGCATTGATCTATCTTTTCTATATTTTCTTGAGCTGGTTTCATAACAAACCTTCTGAGATCAACCATTGTTGCAATTCTTCCATCCTCTGTTCTAATTCCTTTTTTCGCTTGAAATATGTTCCCAAACTTTTTCTTATTCCACTGCTTTAATTTCAACTTAATATGTTTTAACCTTGCCTGTAAGACATACATTTTCAAGCCTCTCACTGTTGAAAATGCAACAATAAAATCTTAATTTAATTTTTTCCTTGAACTAAAGTAGGAATAAAATTGTAATTCTACGTCACAAGACAACTTTTACGAGTTAACTAAGTTAAATTGATTTAGTTGGCTCAATTAATTTGAGTTGAGAGTCTAACTTGAGTCATGTAGAGTGTCTCCTACATTATAAGAGCCTTGATTGAGTTTATTTTGAGTTGTAATTAATTAATTCAGTTTAACCGAGTTAAATTTAGTTAAACTAGTTCGTACTGATGGAGGAACTAGTAGAAGGTCAGACAATGGGGTGCTGCTTCATGTGTTCAACCAGTTAATTAATGATTCACAAATAAACAACTCATTCATGCCATATCTAAGAGTTATCCAGTTGACATTGGAGTTTAGGGACAATGTAATATTGGTTGTATAGTCATTCGAATTGTACAGGTGGCGCATGCAGTCATAAGAAGGTCTATGAGGATTGCGCAATTCATATTGAGAAATTTCCCTAATTAATAGGGGGCTAATTCCCAAGGAAACAACGCAAGGAAATAAGGACTTGGGCAAGACAAAATTTGGTTAAGTATTGGCTTGGGTTTGTCTAGGAAGTAGTGAGACAGATAGAGATAATGTACAAGGTGCTCAGGCTTGAGAAAAGCATTGTAATCTTCTCATATTTTTTGGCTAATGCAATATACAGATAACAAGGGTTTTTAAATGTGGCTTTCCTCAGGAAATCATTGTGTAATGTGTTGATTGAATTCTTTTTTTGTATGATTCGTGATTTCATGATCATTTAATTGTTTCCACTAATGAGTAGAGTAGATTCAAGTCTATTGTTTTAGTAAATTACAATTAACAGTTTGAATCTACAAGGAATTTCTACATGGTATCAGAGCAGAAATCACTCTAGAAGAGGAGAATATGAGTTTAACAATGTAAAGTTTGAAACAGGAACTGATACTATTATCCGTTTTGTAGAGATAGCAAAAAAGTGACTCGATTTTGAAAAGGGGTGATGCAGAACACACATGTTTTTTTAGAGCATAGTTTTTGGCACTATAATTTTTTATGTACATTGCATTATAGAATGGTAGTGATTTTGATGCTGATTTAAAAAAGTGGTAATTCTACACCATGCCCTTTTTTTAAAAGGTCTTTTTTTTTTACTTTTAATTTTATAATGTATGAAATGTGAATAATTATTTGGTAAATCTAATAATTTTTGAAGTAATTTTCTTCTTCATATATTTTTTTTTTTTTTAATTTTTTTTTTAATTTTTATTTTTTTTTGTAGTGAGGGTTTTATTGTTTTGCATATTTAAAGAAGAAGGTTGATATTTTGAATTTTCGATATTCTACATATTTATATATCGTTAATTAATTTTTCAATCCACATGAAATAATTGTCTCTAAAAAACAATATTCATTAACAATTGACATAAAAATAACCATTTTTAACATAAATATAACTAAAAAATTACACGTTTTGATAACTTTTTGCTAGAAATGACATGTCAAAATCACAATTTTTATAGGAAATGTTTAGCTAAAAATGGTTAAATAATAGTTTGTTTGTTTGTTTGTTTGTTTTTTTTTTTTTTTTTATGAATTTCATGTCAAAAAAATAATAATAATTTTTTTTTCAAAAAATAATGATTAACTTAAAAATTAATGCGAAAATCACATAATACAAATATTGAACACATAAAAACCTTAATTGAGTGTATATTCTTATCATAAAATGTTAAAGTCAAAACATTACAAGTATAACTAATTAATACTTACAAAAAAAGAGCTTGATTTCTAAGCATTACTTAAATTTAATCAACAATGTCACGTAATCCAAACTCTTCATCCTCTAGAGTTTCATCATTGTCTTCTTCCACAATATTTTCTGCTTCATTTTGCTCATTTTCCTCTTCTAATGGATCTTTGATGTCTGCAAATCTCCCAATATATGCCTTTCCAATCATTCTGTGTAATGGTGGTTGGGGTTCTTTTGCATTTTTTGCCACACATGATTCAGTAAAGTCCCCTTTCTTCAACCCAATTTCTTGCATTACATCTGGAAGAAATTGAAGATCATTAATTCTTTGCTGAATGAAATTGCATTATATTGGATTTTTTTCAATTGCGATGCAATTTCTTCCTTTTTGAAAGCAACATGCTAGTGTTATACCTAATTATCAAGCACAAAAGAAATAATGAAGTAAATTAGTACAATGACATATTAATTAAGAAATAACATATTGGAATTCAATTCCATATAATAAAACTTACCTGAGCCAGAAAATAAATCCAGAACCCAATCTCCTTCATTTGAACACATGTCTATAAGATAGTTAATCAATAACTGTGGTTTTTGATAAATGTTAACTATCTCTCCTTTTGCTTCTTTGTATTCATATGTTAGTTTTCTCACAACAAAATCATAAGTCAGTATTTGGCTATGACTCTTTCCATCTACCGATTAAAAATCATAGACATATAGCTATCATCTTTTGCCCAACTATCAATATGGATGAACTCACAATCATTTATAAATAGTTGATCTTCACGGTTAAGAAGATTTAACTTTTGCCTGTAACATGAAATAGTAAAAGTTCAATTAAATTGTACATAAATAAATTTTTCAACATTAATCAAATATACATTTTAAATGTCTTACCATGTAAGCTACATCCTTGAATTTGTTTTCCCCTTGAAGCTTGACAATAACATTGCCAATTGTGTGTCTGAATGAAATGTCATAAATCTCCATAATGGTGATGACGTGACTTCTAGAAATCCCGCAACCACTTTACTAAGAGCTTGATAAGTATAAGGCTTAGTATCATAGTCAATGTTTGGAATATTGAAACCATGGGGAATATCTGCAATAACTAAGGCATAATCCCTTTTAGGTATGAGTTTAGTAATGTCTTCACAGTCACCTTGTATTACTTGATATTGAATAGTGTCTAGCCCATTCCAGATAAAATGAGTAAGAGTTGGATCAAGTTCAACATTCTTAATATGTTGCTTCTTCAGTCTTTCCATATTTATTTTTTCAATAAAGGTTCTGAAACTATCTGGTGCTCTATTATCATCTTTCTTCATATTTTATAAAATAAAAAAATATATGTGTAAGTTATAAATTAAAAATAGTACACAGATGCATAAAAATGAATGTATAAATCAACACATCTTTTTAAATGCAAGATAAAAAACTTTTAATGTTGATGTAGAACTTGAATCTGGATAGTTGCGTACAACATCATCCCAACTATCTTCATTCAACAATTTAACCATTTGTTCTTGATTTTTCATGTAAACTTTGTGACTGCATAGATAAAGTAAAAAAATTTAATATAATGATATATATAACAAATACTACCAAGAATAATATGTTATATTTAAAAGAAAATTATAATCTAGAAATAAAAAAAAATAATTCAACAAACTTACTTTTGAAATTCCTCAGACATTTCCTCCAATGATAATTCCCCTGATCTCACACGAGATAATATTGCTTTGACAATTTTTTCATCCTTCACTCCTTGCAATGCTCTCTAAGGTGTGATAGTCATATCTTTTGGAAGCTGCTTCATTTGAGGACCTGAATTACTGTTGCTACATATCAATGATTTAGACTTTTTGAACTTCTGGTTTTTAATGCCAATGTTTTCACACATTCTAAAAATCTCATTAATCAACTCCCATATCTCTCCAGTTCTAAATGCCAACTGGAAAATGTTATCAAAACCTCTGAATAAATCAGTAAATTTTCCGCCTTTGCCACTTTTTGAATTGATTTTCTCTTCAATTGGATATCCATACAACATTCCTTTCGAAAATCTATAGTAACATTTATCCTATCCCCACCACATTTTTCTTCAAATTCACTATGAATAAATCTAACCCTTTGGATGAAAGTCATAGACATCCTATATTCATTATCTGAATTATGATCCCATGCCACTAACTTTGCTTCTGTATCTGATAAACCAACATAAATGATACATTTTATTGTTTCAAAACGTGGGTTATTGGGATATTCCTCCATCAATTGTCTTTGAGCTTCTACAGAATGGTTCCCCCCAAGCACATAATAATTGTATTCAAAACATTTTGACTTATCAAATGCTTCTTTGTTGGGAACTTGAACTGGATCAACAAGAAGCACATAACTAACCACATGATCATATGGATTGTACCTCATCAATGTCTTCAAGTTGTGAACATGCAGATGATGTGGCTTTCTAACTTGATATTGACATTGTCCTTCACTTGCCTTATAGATTTGTCTGACATTAAGCTGAAATGTACGACCACCCTCACTTAAGTTTCTCTTTGTCAAATTCAGTTGAATGACATTTTGTTTTGTTTTGATAATTTCATCCTGTAAATCAGCTCCTGGTGTAATGATTTCTCTGTTTTTTTTGAATTGTCACTAGGTTCTTGACTGTTGGTAATGACTACTTCAAAATCTTCAACTTTACGTTTCTTCTTCATAACATTCTCATCATTAACTGTAACAGATTTACTCTTGGGCATTGTTACTTTTGGTCTTTTACGAATCTTCTAAGTTCCAATGTTATCTTCAGTAATGACAACATATTCTTCACTGTTAGTTTCAACTTCATCGTCTTCAAAAGTAACTTGTCTACCCTTGCTAGATTTATCCACTAGAGGCCTTTTTTTTCTAATCCTTTGGATGTAGTTTTGTAGCATCATCAATTACTACATTTTTCTTGTTTGCCATATCATCTTCTGACACTGAGTAGAAACTTCTCACAACTTTCATAATATCATGCTCTATGAAATGAATGCCTCCCAACCTAATTGAACAACTTTCAACAAAATTCTGCCAAACAAAATATCATATGTCAATAAAAACAAAGTTAAAAAAATATAGTGAGACAGTTACAAGAACACAAAACACAAATATAAATAACAATACTTACGATATTTTGTTTCATCTCATTTACGATTTGTTTACACAACTTTGTATATACCTCTCTCATGTCATACAATGAATATGATAAAAGGTATTTAATCCTTTCATGTGACTTGGGCGGCTTTGTAAGTATGTAAACAACTTCACTATCCAGTATCGAACACATGTCTATGACTCTTCCCATCATGTCATAAATTCCATTATCATTCGGTATATCAATATATAGATATATATTCACATTTTGGCTTTCTCTTTCTTTCACATACCATATTCTTGATGGAAGTTTCACTTCTTTTGATTTCTTCCAGTATGAAATCATCTTCTTATCATTTGAGGCACTTGAAAGATTTGTAGCCATCAGCTCAGGTGGAGTTCATTCACCAATGTTTTTTGAAGATCCACCTTTAAGAGTCTTTGGTCCAGAAAGATTCACAGAAATCTTCTTTGATGCCATTTTCCTGAAAAAAAGAAACACATAAATCAGTAAATGACGAAAACATATTAACTTAAATTAACAACGAAAATGATAAATAATAATTAATTTTATAAATCATAACAATTTTGAAAAAAAATAAATTAAAAAATACATCGCCCTGCCGCCGCACCCTGAAAATTGGCCGGGCAACCGAGCCAACCATTGGGTCCGGCCCCCTAGCCCCTTGTTTCCTTCTTGTTGGGCACACTCATGACCATATTGATTAGATGTTCAGTTGTTTTTCAGTCACATTGAGGAGGAAGGAAGTTGGGAGCTTGCCATCATTAATTGAATGTATTAATAAATCATACATGCCAATGCCTACTTTTGATGTGTTGGAAGAAACTGCTGACATGCAAAGGTTTATTTTGGGATTGCATGGTGAGGAGAAATGCATTGAAAAACTTAATGACATTAGCTTCCAACATCAATTTCATATCAAAAAAATTGATGGGAAAACACTAATATGGGGCAAGAAGTATTCAACTACTGCAGAATGGGCATCGTCATCAGGTTTGGAATTTTTGAAGTTCATTCCAGATCATCCAATATTTGCATCAAAAATATTGTTATTACAATCAGTTGGTGAAGTTCATAATGCATGCAGACAGAATAGAGATATAAATTATTCTGATTGCCTAGAAGAAATTAAAAAATGTATTAGATATACATATGAGTACTTTGACATTGTTGATTCAGTTTGGTGGGAGTCATTTTTCAATAATCAAAGTGATATCATTTCAACAACAACGGAGATATACCTTTGAAAAATCCATTTGTTTGGCCACAAAATGTGTTGAATGAACATGAGGAAATAAACATTGTTGAACAACAACAATCTCAACGTATTATTAATTCGTCACAGGCAGAGGAACGAGAGATGTATATTGGTTACAGAAGATCTCATGCACAATGTGAAGCCATGGAAGACCTTTACATGGGTTCAATACATGATATTAAGGAGGGTTGCATGATTGCAGTGCTAGCAGATGGAGATCCCAATGGCTATCCATTCTGGGTTGCTAAAGTTATAAAGGTCTTTATAGAAAATGAGAATGTTATAGGTGTTGAAGTACATTGGTATGCCACAAATACACACCCATTCAATGGTGTGTAGAAGCCATATATGGTAGTTGACAAAAAAATGCCGGAAAGAGAAAAAGAAAGGGTACAAATATAAATCGCCGCCACACAGACATATTAAAATTGGAGGATGTTGACATACTTGTTTATGACTTCAATTTAACAAAGAGAGGAACTCTTCACTTCAAGACGATAGATATTCTAAAAAGGTTGTTACCAGAAGGAACAGTCTTGAGATGGGAGTCTGCTGAAACTAGTTGTAGATCTAGAAGAATTTTGAAACATGAAATGGTGGGCATGCATGTGGACTCAGATGGGGCACTAGTTGATGAAAGAGAAGAATATGGAACATCTTCGTTAGCATCTAGTCACTCATCTGAAGATGTGAATTTTGATGGTGTGCAAGAAAATATGAGTGATTTTGAATAATTGTTTAAGACAGTTTATATAACTTGTGTTTGCATAGTATCTTGAAATAAAATTTTTGATTTCCATATGGTGTTAAATGAGAAGTTATGAATCATTTTTATGTTGTTGGATTATATGTATTAATTATGATAATTTTTATAGTTTAGAATATCTACAATGCAACATTAAATTAGAGATATAATATATGTTTCATTCAATATACAAATAATGACATTTGAATTCATTTAGTCATGTAATTTGTTCATAATGTCATGGTTTTTTAATTTTATGGTTGAAAAAATTCCAATTTCTTTTGTATATAGCATGTTATGGTTGAAAACATGTTGAATTTATACTTAAGAAAGAAAAATGTTATTCTACCAAAAACATTAGTGTGTTTTTTCCTCATACATAACTTTTTTTGGCACATAAAACTTCAATTTTACTAGCATTTTTTAAAAATGTTGAAAATTGACCCTAAAAAAATCATCGTTCTAGTATCATCACTTTTTCGTTTTCAAGGTGTTTTTTGAACGAAAATTTCATTTTCACTACCATTTTTAAAACATGTTCAAAATTGACCCTAAAAAAAAGAAACCGTCATTCCAGTATACACACTTTTCGTTTTTAGCACTGTTTTTGATGTTTTTTCGAGGTTTTTTGGCTAGAGTTCCTATTTTGAGTTTATAGTTCCCGTTTCAAAGTTTACATTGTTGTTTGTCTTTTGCAGGTGAAATCGAACTTGCACTATCATTATTCAGAGCTAGTAGGATGTCATTCTACAAATTAAGACTCGAATATTCCCTTGAGGGTAGTTAGGACTATATTCCTTGGAAGGATAGGATGGAGGCAATTTTGGAAGACAATGGGTTGAAGGAATTCATAGACAAAGATATTCCTAAACCTTCAACAATTGATGCTCAAGATTTGGTAGAGTGGAGTAAATGTGTTGCAAACACGAGGAGAATCATGCTAGAATGGATTCGATATCATATTGTCTGGAACCTCCATGGGAAGGAGACTCCATATGCAATGTGGAAGGCCTTAACAAACTTGTTTCAGAACAACAGTGACCACAAGAAGTTGGAACTGAAGGACAAACTCAGGAAAATCAATATGGAGAAGGGCGACACAATACCAAAGTACTTGATCCAGTTCACCCAATGTTGGGATGAGCTTGGAAGTGTTGGTGTTATAGTTGTTGAAGATGATATTATTAGCCTAGAACTTCTAGGCCTTCCCAAGAGCTGGCACAACTACTAGGATTCAGTAAATGGGAGGGAGACACTGTTTATTTTGGATAGCATCGGATTGGATCTAGCTTCGAAATTTTGTGGAGGGGATAGAATAAATGAGATCTCCAAGACCAAAAAATAGTTTGGTGAAATTCCAACCGGTTTGAGTTTTATTAAAATAATTAATATTTTTAATGGGGTTCCTAAGTCTAAACTTAGGAAAATAAAACTGTTAATGGGTATTAATAAAAATATGGGTGAGAAGCTTCTAAGAGACAAGGATCAAGTTTGTTTTAATCTTAGCCATTGATTAATATTAACCATTGATTCATCAACAGGAAAAGTATAAGAGGAGGCTTGAGGATCAGTTGGAGATACAACAAGTTGATCAGTCAGTTCCATTTTTCAGGGGCGAGGTTTGTTGAGAAAATCGAATAAGTGACCTAAGTTGCAGTGAGAGGGGAAGAAGCAGAGATTTGGATTGGAGAGGAAGTTCTGAGCCAAAGAGTACGTGGCAGATAGGAAACCTGAGCATCAAGAAGGCAACACAGAGGCCTACGCAGGCCAAGAGGGACTCTTTTAGTGGAAGTGCAGAGTATTCATCAAAAGTCTAAGATTTTGCTGGAGAAGTGAGGTTCTGAGCTAGGAGGGTTGAACACTAGTCTTCCTCTAGCAAACTGATCCAACATAAACGGTGATGTAGTCTTCTAGAGTCAAGACGCTGGCCCACACAGTGATTGCGTAGGGACTATGCAATGTTTGATGAAAGGGAGCTAGATCGCTCATTGGATCAACTGTGACTTGGGGAACGAGGTAAACCCTCATATGTATTTCTTGCTACTGTGATTTCTCTACAAGGTTAGTTGGTGTGAGAGGAAACTTGTTGTACTCAGATTCTGCTTGCTTAGTAATACAAACCTTCTATCTATTGCACCGGTTTTCCCAAGATGGGTTTTTCCAGGGACGTGTTCTCCAAAAATAACAATGTCTCATGTGTGTGTGTCTCATATATTATTTCAGTTTATGATTTGTATGTTAGTGTAGTATGTAGTAGTTTTTTTCATCACTGTTTATAAATTAAATAACTTATTGAATGAAATAACAAGTAGGAGATGCTAAACCAGTGATTGCAGTAGGATTTCTGTTTGTAAATATTCACAAATTTTCACAAAAGCTACCAGAGTGGGAGAATTTGTGGTTCGACTTGGTGCAAGAAGAGATTTGGCGAAACACTAGAGATGTATCCTCATCCAAGCATGATGATGAGAAGAGTTGTGCCTTATATGGAAAGGAAAAGAAAGGGAAAGGGAAGTCATCCCATTCCAAATCATATTCTAGTTAAGGAAACAAGGAGAAGGACTTGTCGAAGATTAAATGTTCTCATTGTCATGATATGGGACACTATGCCAAGAAGTGTCTACATAAGAAGGCCGAAAATAAGTCCTCAGGAGGAGTGGCAGGTGATGCTCTTGCTTCACAATTAGAGTTGGATTTCACCCTCTTTTATTACATGGTGACATCGGTGATGGGCAGTATGTGGTATCTGGATAGTGTAGCCTCATTCCATATGGCCGACAACAAAGAATTATTTAGTGACTTGGAGGAAAAGGACCTTCATATGCACATTGAAATGGGAGATGATGGAAGGTATAGCACAACCAACATCAGTATCAATTACTTTTCAATGGGAGTCTAGTTCTTCTCTCACATTAAAAGATGTCATGTATTTTCTGGGTCTGAAGAAGAATTTGGTTTCAGATGCTATGTTGGAGGATCGTGGCTACAATGTAACATTTATAAAAGGAAAGACTTTCCTTCGTCACATAACCTCAGGACAAGTCAAGCGGATTGGGGTTCGGGTGAAGAACCTCTACAAATTGGATGTAGAAGAATGTGCTACTTTAAGCACAAAAGAAAATAAGGTGCAGAGCCAAGACATTGGTGAATTGTGGCATAAAATATTGGGCCACTTGCACCACAAAGCTTTAAAGATCATGAAACAAATTTCTACAAGACTTCCCAAGGGTGCACTAGAGCAAAGAGATACATGCAAAGGGTGTGGATTAGGGAAGTACACCAAAGCCATCTTTCATGATAAGGACAATTGAGTGCAAGTGATCCTTCAAAGAGTTCACTCAAATGTGTGTGGACCGTTCTTGATAGCCTCCATAGCCAAGCATAAGTATTATGTAATATTTTTAGATGATTTCTCACGTAAGTGCTAGATTTTCTTCATGCAGAAGAAAGATCAAACGTTCTCTAAATTTTGTGAATTTAAAGCACTTGTTGAGAAAGACACTGGTAGGAAAGTGAAGGCTCTCAAGAGCGATAACGATGGAGAATATGTGTCGAATGAATTCAAGAACTTTTATGCATCAGAAGGCATTCAACGAGAGTTAATAGAACTCCATAAGCCACAACAGAATGGGGTGGCTGAAAGGAAGAACATAAGTATTATAGGAGCTGCACGAGCAATGTTACATGATAAAGGCCTACCATTGTACTTGTGGGCTGAAGCATGCAACACAAATGTATATGTGCAGAGCACGAGTTGTCATTGGATTCTCAAGATGAGTACACTAGAATTTTCAGGTAAGAAACTAGATGTGGCACACTTCAAGATATTTGGTTCATCAGTTTACTATCATGTTACTAAGGATGCAAGGAAAAAGCTAGAGCCAACAACTGAGTTGTGCATATTTGTGGGGTACACTGATACACCTCACAACTATCGGGTGTACTTTCCATCTCATAGGATGAAAATGGTTTGTAGACATGTGAATTTCGATGAAGAGAAGGCCATTAGATGTACTTTTGAGATGGAGCTTCAGTTGCATGGAGATGAGGATATTTTAGCTCCAAAGGAAGAATCTCAAGATAATGTTGAGAAAACACATGTAGAGGAGCAGAGAATGGGAGAACCCACTCATGCAGAGACTTCCAGAGATGGAAGGAAGCACACCAGAGAGGCCGACAAATTGATGGATGATTCTAGAGAGAATGCGGGAGCACCCACATCACAACACAGGTAGAGGAGGTCACCAGATCCGTATACTGGCTACATGGATCTAATGAGAAAGAGTGTAGATATTGATCCATCCTTGTTCAAGGAAGTAGTTCAAAAACTAGTATGGGTTGATGCCATGGTATAGGAGTATGACTCCATTATCACGAACAATGTTTGGGAAGTGGTCCCAAGACTAGCAGACACGTCATTGGTGAGCTCCAGATGGATTTACAAGGTAAATCAAGCAACAAATGGGAGTGTGGAGAAACACAAGGCCATATTTGTGGCCAAAGGATTCTATCAGGTGGAGGGAATTGATTACGAGAAGACCTTTTCCCCAGTAGCAAGGTACTCTTCAATTAGATCTAGTCTAGCACTTTCGACACAATTGGGATGGAAGATACATCAGATGGATGTGAAGACATCATTCCTCAACCCATGAGTGATTAAGGAAGAGGTGTACATTGAGTAGATGGAAGAATTTGAGACCTTCAACAGAGAGTCGCATGTGTGCAGAATCAAGCGAGCGCATGGATTTAAACAAGCACCCATGCTTGGTAAACTAGGATTAACAACTATTTCACCAGGTTGGGATTCACTAAAAGTGAAACAAATTCAAACCTTTACCATATTGTGGTTGAAGGTAAATTGTTGATTATAGTATTATATGTCGATGATTTAATTCTAACAGGTGATGAGAAGCTGGTTAAATCTTGCAAGAGAATTCAAGATGAAGGACCTGGGGCCCATGCATTATTTTATTGGTATGGAAGTA
Organism: Pinus tabuliformis; assembly: GCA_031772625.1. Classification (NCBI taxonomy): domain Eukaryota; kingdom Viridiplantae; phylum Streptophyta; class Pinopsida; order Pinales; family Pinaceae; genus Pinus; species Pinus tabuliformis. Next base: position 932,560,356 of record CM062810.1, on the reverse strand, counting down.
TGGCAAGGAGTGTTGGCATTATGTTTCAGGTGTTGTCCTTGATGGCAAACTCTTTCAGGTGGTAAATCAAGAAGGACGCAGGAAATATGTTCAGCAAATGCGTCCCCGCAAGTCTACCATACAGAACCCGCGTCCAGGGACGCTGGCCAGCCGTTCAGAAGGTGCGTCCGCCCAGTGCACACATTTCAAGGTAGAGAAAAGCTCGTGGGGGCTTCTTGTGTGGTATCTAGCCGACGGTTGTGTGTTTCTATGGTGTCGGCTCGTGGTATTGTTCCACGCTTTGGGGAGAAGCTTGCCTATATAAAGCAAAGGAGTTCATTTGGATTAAATATCATCTTGGTTGATCATCTCTTGGTGAGATCTAGTCCATATCTTTAAGGGTAAATCTTCTAATGGACTACGATCTATATGGCGCATGATCAGATCTGTGGATCTGAGTGTTTGGGTTGGTTCTGAAGTCCTCTTATCTTCTATATCTAAAGGGACGCAGATTCAGTGAAGGGAAAGTGCGCCGGGACGCAGTACAGTAAAGGATCAGGTGCGTCTCTGTAGCGAAGGACGCGGCGCGACTGTGGTATTGGGTGCGTCTCTGAAGCGAAAGACGCGGCGCGATAGTGTTGATGTGTGCGTCGGTCGCAGACAAGCAAAAAGGAACAGTGCGTCGGCACGCAGAACAACATAAGGTATACTGCGTCCAGTCGCAGGCCACAGAAAGAAAATATGCGTCCCTGTCTTAAGATGATCTGTTGACTGTATATTTCTGTTCATAAGGTGTTCTGGGTTGTTTCTGTAATTACTGATCTGATATCTATAGTAGACTGTATCTGTTGTATACTTGTTGATCATTTGATTCTTCATGAAAAGAAGTAGGGGGTTGTAGCTCCCTTCCAGGAGAAGTCTGGAAAACGAGAAAGAGTTGTAGCTCTTTGCAGGTTGCAGCCTGCGTGCTGGTAAAGGACTGCACCAGTACAAAATCATTGTAAAAAGAAATTCTTGAAAGAAGATAGAGACATTATTGCAGCAGGTGGTTTTTCTCCCGCATTGGGTTTCCACCTTACATCTTGTGTTCTTTGGTGTGACTGTCTATTTTCTTTATTCATGCTCATTGTTTTATGGTACTGATATGCAAGAATATTTCAAAAAGATCAAATAAGGAAGATTTGGTAAATTGCTAGATAATACTGATTCACCCCCCTCTCAGTATTATTTCCAACAATTGGTATCAGAGCAGGTCCTTCAGAACAGCTTGATCGCTTGAAGGTAGATCGATCATCATGAGCAACTACGAGAGAGAAGCATCAATCAGGCCACCCGTCTTCGATGGGACAAACTTCAATTATTGGAAGGTAAGAGTTACTGCATATCTTCAATCTCTTGGTACAGAAGTTTGGAACATTGTAGAATCAGGCTATGCCTTTCCTTCAGTTACTCCTACAGATCCAGCTGAGAAAAAGCAGTATGAAACAAATGCAAAAGCAGTCAGTACTCTATTAGGAAGTATATCTCAAACAGAGTTCATGAAGGTCATGCACTTCAAATCAGCAAAAGAAATATGGGACAAAATGATCACTAGCTATGAAGGAGATGAACAGGTAAAAGAAGCTAAACTTCAAACTCTCAGGATTCAATATGAGACTCTCAAGATGTATAATGATGAAAGTGTGGCTAATTATTTTCTTCGGGTAGATGAGATTGTTAATTGTATGAAAAATTTGGGTGAAGAAATAAAAGAGACTATAGTAGTTCAAAAGATTCTAAGATCTTTATCTCCCAAGTTTGAATCTAAAGTATCTGCAGTAGAAGAAAAGGAAAATCTCCGTGTCCTCACTATGTCTCAGCTGCATGGAATTCTAACTGCTTATGAAATGAGAAAGGGAGGTCCATCAGACAGAAGGGAAGCTGCTTTTAAAGCATCAGGCAAAGAAGATCACTATGAAGCAAGTCATGTTCCAGAAGAAGAGGAAGAAGAATCAAACTTTGTCAGAAATCTTCAAAGGGGTTCTGGAAGGTTCAGAGGTAAGCTACCTTTCAAATGTTTTGCTTGTGGAAGAGTAGGTCATTATGCTGCAAAATGTTCTTATAAGGATAAAGGAAAGGAACCAGTTAGATGGAACAAGAAACAGGGTACAAATAAGAAAAGCTACTACACCCATGAAGATAGCGATGGCTTATCAAACAGTGATGAAGATGAACAAGGTAACAAATATAGATTGTTAATGGCATTTGAAGATGATAATTATGAGGATGCTATAGATGTGGATAACCTTTATGATGAAATTACTAGACTCAAGAGATGTATAGAAGAAAAGAACATGATTATTGATACTCTACAATTTCAGATTGATGAAAAGGAAAAACATCTTGAAAAATTAGAAGGTGAAATTGTTGGTCTTAGAAAAGAAATTGAGAAAACAAAAACTATTAATCTCAAGTTTGTCAAAGGATCTGAAACATTGAATGAGATTATCAGTGTGCAGCGGTCTCCACTAAATAAGACAGGTCTGGGCTACAATGGAGAAACTTCTCAAGCTTCCACTTCAAAAAGTTATCTTGATGCAGCAAGAAGAAATGAGCAAGAACACAAGGAAGATCATCAGGTAAAGCAGGGACAAACTTCAAACTATCAGGGGCAATCCAGCTTAAGGGTGAACAAAAGCCACAACCAGCCACAGGTAAAATCTTCTCAATTTGGTTCAAGAATAGATGAAAATAGAAATTACAATCAGTTGGTTGGTAGATTCAATAATCGCAGAAACTTCTTCAATGGACAATGCTTTTCTTGCCATAACTTTGGTCACAAAGCAGCCCAATGTGTTGCGTATAAAACAATCATGACTAGGGAAGCTCAAAAACAAAGAAGCATGACAGGGATTACAAAAAGGACCTATAACAATTTTTCAGCTCTTGAAAATGAAGTTGAATGCTCTATTTGCAATAATTTTGGACATGAAGATGTTGAATGCAGAAGCAGGTTTCCGGAAAGAAAGGTACAAGAACAAAAAAGGGAACAAACCTCAGGCACCAAAACATGGAAAATAAAGGAACCTCAAACAGAAAGATGTGGGATAGCATTCTATGCAGAAGGACAAGAAAATCTATGGTACATTGACAGTGGATGTTCAAAGCATATGACAGGTGATAAAGAAAAACTTGAATCTTATTCTAATTTAGAAAAGGGAAAGAAAGTCTCTTTTGGAAATGATACTCCTGCAACTATAAAAGGAAAAGGTATTGCTCCTTTAAAAGAAGATGTTAAGGCTGGAAATGTTTTGTTTGTTGATGGACTAAAGCATAATCTTCTAAGTGTAAGCCAGATGTGTGATCAAAGAACCGAGGTTATATTCAGATCAAATGGATGTCTTGTTCGTGATCTTGATACAGGTAAAACAGTTCTCAAAGGAAAAAGAACTTCAAATAATCTATACATTTTTGATGAAGAACAACAACAATGCTATCTAAGCAAGGATGAAGAGCACTGGTTATGGCATCGAAGGTTGGGACATCTAAGCTTCTCACAAATAAGGAAAGCTTGCAAATATCAGGCAGTTCGCGATCTTCCAGATATCAAGATTCCTGACAACACCATGTGCAGATCATGTCAGTTTGGAAAACAGACTAGAACTAACTTTCCAGAGAAAGAAGGATCAGCCAGCATGCCTCTTGAGCTAGTACATACAGATGTATGTGGACCATTCAGAAAAAGAACACCTAGAGGAGAGGAATACTTGATATTATTTATTGACGATTTCTCCAGGTTTGTTTGGTTAGGACTTATGAAGCACAAAGATGAAGCTTTCGAAAAGTTCAAATCCTTCAAAGCCTTGGCTGAAAATGAATCAGGTCACAAGATTAAGTGCCTCAGATCCGACAGAGGTGGAGAATTTACTTCAAATGAATTTTTTGATTTCTGTGATGAACATGGAATAAGGAGAGAATTTTCTACAGCTAGAACTCCTCAGCAAAATGGAGTAGTGGAAAGAATGAACAGAACAATCCAGCAAATGGCTCGTGCTATGCTTGATGAATCAGGAACTCCTGCAACCTTCTGGGGTGAAGCTGCACATGCGGCAGTTATTATTCTCAACAAGACAAATGTCCGAGTGAACAGCACTCAAACTCCTCATGAGCTCTGGAGTGGTAAAACTCCTTCGGTAAAGCACTTCAAAATCTTTGGGAGCAAATGCTATATCAAAAATACTGAGGAGCAGCTTGGCAAACTTGATCCTAGAGCAGATGAAGGAATTCTTCTTGGCTACTCTCCACATAGCAAAGCATACAAATGCTACAATAAAAGACTTGGCAGAATTGTTGACAGCATTGATGTAGTGGTTGATGAGAAAGGATACATTCCTAGGCAAATACATCGTGAAGACATTGAAGAAGATGAAAGCTACCCTCAAAGACAGAATGATGAAGAAGAAGAACCGCAAGAACAATTTCAAGACGGACCTCACGAAGAAACAGAAGAAAGAACAAGAATAGAAGAAAAGACTCCATCCAGATATGTTCAAAAGAACCATCCAGAATCTCAGATCATGGGACAAAAGGAAGCAGGTATACAAACTAGAAGAACAGTTGCAGAAGCTTCAAGTTATTTGGCATTACTCTCCTCTACTGAACCACAAAATGTGAAAGAAGCATGCAAAGATGAATGTTGGGTGAAAGCAATGGATGAAGAACTTGAGCAAATCGAAAAGAACAACACTTGGGAGCTGGTTCCTAGACCAAAGGATAAGAATGTTATCGGAACAAAATGGGTTTTCAAAAATAAATTGAATGAAAATGGAGAAGTAATTAGAAACAAAGCCAGACTTGTTTGTAAAGGGTATGCACAGCAAGAAGGAATAGACTTTGAAGAAACTTTTGCTCCTGTTGCAAGACTTGAGGCCATCCGAATGTTTCTTGCTCTCTCAAGTTGTCAGAACTTCAAAGTATTTCAAATGGATGTGAAATCAGCTTTTCTGAATGGAGACTTGGATGAAGAAGTGTACATTGAACAGCCAGATGGTTTCATTCTTGGAAACGATCCAAATCTTGTATGCCGATTAAAAAAGGCTCTCTATGGTCTCAAACAAGCTCCAAGGGCTTGGTACTACCGGTTGGACAAATATCTTCATCAACAAGGTTTTTCAAAAGGTTCAGCAGATAGCAATCTTTATATAAAAGTTGAAAATGACAAATTACTAATACTTGTTGTGTATGTAGATGACATTATTTTTGGCAGTAATGAAGAAGCTATGAGTCAAAGCTTTGCCTCAGTCATGCAGAAAGAATTTGAGATGTCCTTGCTAGGAGAACTGACATACTTTCTTGGTTTGCAAATCCAACAAAAGAAAGGAGGAATCCTTTTATCTCAAACCAAGTATCTCAAGCAGATTTTGAAGAAATATGGCATGGAAGATGCAAAACCAGTATGTACACCCATGGTTACAGGATGTAGTCTCAGTGCAAATGACGAATCTGCAGCAGTTCATCAACCAACCTACAGATCTATGATTGGAAGTCTACTATATTTGACAGGTACCCGACCAGACATCATGCATGCAGTTGGAATAGTTGGAAGGTTTCAGGCAAATCCAAAGGAGACTCATCTTCAAGCAGTAAAGAGAATCTTCAAATATCTTCAAGGGACTCAAAATTATGGCCTATGGTATCCTAGAGATACAGATCTCACTCTTCATGCTTATACAGATGCAGATTGGGCCGGAAGCATGGATGACAGGAAAAGCACAAGTGGTGGTGCATTCTTTATGGGTTCTAGACTGGTATCTTGGTTCAGCAAGAAACAGAGTTCAATTGCCTTGTCTACAGCTGAAGCGGAATATGTTGCGGCTGCATCTTGTTGCACCCAACTTCTTTGGATGATGCAGACTTTGCAGGATTATCAAATCACTTGTACACCTCCTATTCCTATCTTATGTGACAACACAAGTGCAATCAGCATCTCAAAGAATCCGGTTATGCATTCAAAAACCAAGCACATACCAATCAAGTACCATTTTCTCCGGGAACAAGTACTTGAACAGAAGGTCAAGTTGGAGTATGTTCCTTCTAAGGAACAAGTTGCTGATATTTTCACCAAACCGTTGCCCAGGGACACTTTTGAATACCTCAGGCAAAAGCTGGGGGTTGTTGATGCATCATCTCACTGTTGACCATCTTCCTATTGATGGTATAGGCTCAGGGGGAGCACATAATGCATTGTTGGCATTATGGAGAAGAAGATCTTGGAAATAGCTGCAATATGTCTCTGTCTCCTTCATGATGGATTTCTGGTTACAAATCTGGAGAAGCTTGAGCATAGGGGGAGCATACCCTTTGCTCTTGATGTCAAAGGGGGAGAATGATGAAGCTGAAGCTTATGTGGTTGCCATCAAGTCCAAAGGGGGAGTTTGTTGGCATTATGTTTCAGGTGTTGTCCTTGATGGCAAACTCTTTCAGGTGGTAAATCAAGAAGGACGCAGGAAATATGTTCAGCAAATGCGTCCCCGCAAGTCTACCATACAGAACCCGCGTCCAAGGACGCTGGCCAGCCGTTCAGAAGGTGCGTCCGCCCAGTGCACACATTTCAAGGTAGAGAAAAGCTCGTGGGGGCTTCTTGTGTGGTATCTAGCCGACGGTTGTGTGTTTCTATGGTGTCGGCTCGTGGTATTGTTCCACGCTTTGGGGAGAAGCTTGCCTATATAAAGCAAAGGAGTTCATTTGGATTAAATATCATCTTGGTTGATCATCTCTTGGTGAGATCTAGTCCATATCTTTAAGGGTAAATCTTCTAATGGACTACGATCTATATGGCGCATGATCAGATCTGTGGATCTGAGTGTTTGGGTTGGTTCTGAAGTCCTCTTATCTTCTATATCTAAAGGGACGCAGATTCAGTGAAGGGAAAGTGCGCCGGGACGCAGTACAGTAAAGGATCAGGTGCGTCTCTGTAGCGAAGGACGCGGCGCGACTGTGGTATTGGGTGCGTCTCTGAAGCGAAAGACGCGGCGCGATAGTGTTGATGTGTGCGTCGGTCGCAGACAAGCAAAAAGGAACAGTGCGTCGGCACGCAGAACAGCATAAGGTATACTGCGTCCAGTCGCAGGCCACAGAAAGAAAATATGCGTCCCTGTCTTAAGATGATCTGTTGACTGTATATTTCTGTTCATAAGGTGTTCTGGGTTGTTTCTGTAATTACTGATCTGATATCTATAGTAGACTGTATCTGTTGTATACTTGTTGATCATTTGATTCTTCATGAAAAGAAGTAGGGGGTTGTAGCTCCCTTCCAGGAGAAGTCTGGAAAACGAGAAAGAGTTGTAGCTCTTTGCAGGTTGCAGCCTGCGTGCTGGTAAAGGACTGCACCAGTACAAAATCATTGTAAAAAGAAATTCTTGAAAGAAGATAGAGACATTATTGCAGCAGGTGGTTTTTCTCCCGCATTGGGTTTCCACCTTACATCTTGTGTTCTTTGGTGTGACTGTCTATTTTCTTTATTCATGCTCATTGTTTTATGGTACTGATATGCAAGAATATTTCAAAAAGATCAAATAAGGAAGATTTGGTAAATTGCTAGATAATACTGATTCACCCCCCTCTCAGTATTATTTCCAACAAGGAGATGAGGAACTGTTTGTCTCTCAGGGAAAATATGCCAACGAGATATTGAAAAAGTTCCACATGAAGAGAAACAAACCCATGGAGACTCCTCTAGCAGGGAATGGGAGGAAGGAAGATGCTACTTCAGGTGAAGTAGTGGAGGCTACTATTTATAGGAAAAATGTGGGTTCACTTATGTATTTTGTGAACACATGATTGGACATATGTTTTGCAGTTAACCAACTTAGTCAAGCAATGGTTTATCCAACCAAAGTCTATTGGAAGGAAACTAAACATTGTTGAGATACCTCAGAGGCACCACTTAGTTTGGTCTTTGGTACAAACGAATAGAGGGAGTGAAGCTTTAAGGCTTCATAGATGCATATTGGGTGGGATTCCATTCGAAAGGAAGAGCACATTAGGGCAAATCTTTAGTATTGGGTCAACAATAGTTTCTTGGTATAACAGGAAGCAAAGATCAGTTACACTTAGTTAAGTAGAAGCAAAGTACATGGTTGCTAGTTAAGCAGCTTATGAGGCTATCTAGATGAGGAAGATCCTTGTTGGGTTATGTTTGGTCAATTTAGTGTCCTAAATTGCTCTACAAAAATTATCAATCCGAGTATCGTAAATTAATGAAGTGTAGTGCACTATACGTGCTAGATGACCCTTCTTACTTCACTGTTTTTGAGTTTTATGTTGTTTTGGGGGTTTTTGGTCCTTTAGTCCCTAATGATTTACAATGTGATTTTCAAAATCCTAATTTTAACTTCTGTAAAGACTGCTAAGAATCTAAAAATATGAGGACTAAAAGAGCTTGAGTAAGTTTTGGAAACAAAGTTTAATCAAGAAGTAAAAACAAAGTTTCTATCTTTAATTATATCATTATTTCCCAAATCATGAGCTATGAACTAAAAAATGAAATTGCAACTACTGTCTATTATGGAAACAAAACTAAAATGAAATGCTGAAACTGAAAATGAAATTACAACTACTGTTTAGTCTATTGCAGAAACAAAACTTAATGAAAAACTGGAAGTGAAATTGCAACAAAACTAAATGAAATACGTAGTTACTCTGCCTCTCAATTTTGGAAGAAAAACTTCCTTGAGATGAAATTTTGAGGAATTTTGTACTTCATTATTCTAAAAGAAGATAAATGCAAAAACATAGAAAAGACTTATTACATGAATGAAGTATTCAACCACTTAGTTTGAGATGAGTTATCAACTAGAAGGGCTTTTTAGAAACATTCATCTACACCATGAGTCACTAAACTAATAGTAAAATGGCAAGAATTGTAATGGCACTGATCAGTCTATTTGGAAATTAAAAACTAGTGCAACAATAAATGAAATAAACTACTCTACATTACTGAATTCAACTTCTAACTACTGATAAAACTAGAAAGAAATTAAGCAAGGAGAAAGCTGTTCTGTAATGAAAGAAGCTATTTTGCATTAGTGAAAAAATGATGCATTATAAACAGGGTTAGTATGAAAAATGGTTATGAACACTATGGAAGAAATGATAAATTTACAATTGCAACTATAAAAGACAAAACAAAATGAAATTAAACCTCAGTTAGTGCAGGGGCCCTCTGCAACTGTTCAGGTTATGCTTACTCATTCAAAACTCCAATAAACGCTTCCAGGTATCCATGAAACACATAGTCTTCATATTAAAAACATAGGAAATGAGTTTTCAAATTATAGAACAATAGTATGAGGTTAATACATGAGCAAGTTCGAATTGGTTCTGCGTTCTTCACACAGGTATTTATAAAGAAATTATACAACTGTTTATGGAGAAAAATAAGCTACAGCCAAAAACACGTAGGCAAACAGGCACATGAAATTCTCTTCCTAAATTTCTGGAGACATAAATCTAAGGTGATGGCTGTTGGATTCGGTTGCATAGATGGCTATCGAAGTCTGTGGCCTCAGGAAGTTGTTTCGGATCCCATCACTATGAAACGTGTACAAAACATAGTCCTGTTTGCCTTAGGTCTCTACATTTGACTTCTCCTTTGACCGGAGTCTTGTACCATCTTCCTTGTCAACCTGGGCTAGGTGAATAGGACATGATCCATGTCATGATGTTTTCCAAGCTGCCCATGTAATTATTTCCTCCTTCTGATACTTGGAACCTGTAAAAGCATGGAAGTAGCTGTGGAACAACCGATTAGTTGCAGAATAGGCTGCATTCCGTAGCTAAAAGACAAAAACTTATTCAAACAGCAAACATAAAAGTATAACATGTAAATCACTAAAATGTTCTCCTTAAGGCAATGTATACTGGTCATTGATGGTAGGAATGCATTTCTTCATGGAAAAACAAAAAAGAAGGGATGAGAAAATTTGCTAAGAAAAAGGCAGTTTTGAAGCTCAACATACCCCCACTACAAGACTATTGCATGTCCCCATGCAATCAAAATTGTGAACTTCCTCCTTCTACTGCATTTGTTCTGATACTTCAGCCAACACATCCAACTTCCTCTTCTTTCTTTTCTTTGCACTAACTGCCATCCTTGGCTTCCTCATGAGAAATCTGTACTTGAGGTTAATCAGTGCCCTATTCAAATTCTTATTTTTATTTTTCAGCTTTCTGTTCTTCTTGTGCCATAAACCCAAGTGTAGCATGGTGTTATCATGAATAGCTCTATCCACCTTATTCTGTTCCTTCAAATTTTCATTTTCTTTTTGGATGTGTCTGTTCAGAATTTCTAGCTCATAGATCTCTTGTTTGAGAGAGCTGATTAGAGTTTCTTGTGTGGTGGTAGGCTGCTCTGGTTTAGCTGAATTCCGTACATCTACTGATATACTCGTTTTCTCCAATGACTCTATGTAGTCATAGATTTGCTGTTGTATTGGATCAATGCCCGGAGAAACTCTTCTTGGGCTGCCCTCAAAGTTTTGTGGAGGAGAGTTCTGTGGGCTTTGTTCATATGGAATACTGTCAGGGGACTGAGATGGAGTTTCTTCCTCCAAATTTATAAACTAGGCCTCTTTTGATTTCACCTTCTTCACTTTGCCTCGGAGCCTAGAACTCCTCCTCAAGTTTTGGAAGCCTGTGGTTTCTTCTTTTGTATCCTTTTTCCTCTTTCCTTTCTCCTTATCTTTCTTGATCTGTTCCCTTATTTTGATTAGTCTTTCAGAAAGAAACTATTCATCCTTTTTAGGTGATGAATGTGCAGGAGTGTCCCTGTGGATTTCTTCAACTCTTTCTTTCATTTTTCTCCTCTGATTGTTTTGCTTTCTGATCTCTGTTAATTTTTTAGAGATTGGTTTTTCTTCATCATTTTTCTGTGTTGAAGTTTCGGGGGTGCTTTGAATGGTGAGATTGGTCTTCCTTCTCCTACTTCTTTTAACAGGACCTCCCTCAGACAAATCTGGATCATCTTGGAAGAAATTCCTTACCAAGAAGTCCTCCCATGTATCCCCTACACTTCCCAAATGAAATTCAACTAAAATCTTCACTCGTCCATGGTGATATAGAGTGGTTTCTATTGACTCAACTTTCTTTTGAACATTAGTTGCCATTCTTCTCAGACTATTCAAAATGAAAAAGGGAAGATTGAGGGTTGCTTTCTCTAGAAAATTCATTAACAATCTTATATGATAGACATACAGTGATCCAAACCTCCCTTCACATGTAACAAATTTTTGTAGTATTAACAACATGCTTCTCCATTTGTTTTTAAGTGCAGAGATTGGAATCCATTTTCTAAAAACTGAAGTGTCCATACCTGGATTTTTAAGAATGACCTTCCAAGATTCATCATGAAACTCTTTGTTCTTAAACCACCTTTCTCCTACCCTTGGAAGTTCTGTTGCTTTAGCTATGAAGGACTTGGTAACTGCAAATTTGATGTCACCTATTTCCATTTCCATTCCATCAAATGAACTGGCAAAGGATTTAGTGATTTCCTTATGGTAACCATTGAATTTTTCAATAAAACACAATCAACCAGCCTTCTGTAACATTCCCTTTAGCTGCAGATAACCTTCCATGTATTTAACCCCTACGGGTTCAGTTCTAACAATAAGCCCCATAACCTCTGTTCTCAGCTACCCTTCAAACTTACTCTCATTGTCTGAGAAATGAAATGACTGCATATATGGTAATAAGAATACTGTGTATACAAAAGTAGAATGATTATGGATATGGAAACAGGATGATAGGGTATATGGGAACGGAATGACCATGAACAAAATGACTGTGAATATGAAACAAAACGACTGTATATACGGAAATTATGGAAACAAAGTAGCTGTATATGCAAAATGCATGGAAATAGAGTGACTGTATGCACAAAGTGGCTGTGTAAATATGAGGGAAAAACTTAAGAGTTGACATGTAATAAGTAAACAATCAGGGTTTGAAGAGTTGTATATAGATAGGTCATGTCATTAATCTAACCGTTAACAGGTGTAGCTGTATAGGTCCGGTTAATTATGAGTTATGGAGTTTAAAACAAAGATCAGTTGTGAAGGAATCATTGGACCGTTTAGCATTGAAGACGGAAGATATGGAGGAGACATCATGGCAGTCAAATCACATAATGATTAATGAAGGAGACATGTGATCATACATGTTATACAAGCTTATATTTTTGAATTGCTTTTTGAAATAAGTTTTTGTTTTTACCTTTGGAACCTTACCTTCCGCTTGCTAATATTTTGATGTTTTCTCCACAGGTACTTTAGGCATTATTGGTCTTCACAATTGATTTTTTTTTCTTCAATTACCTGCATACAAGATTTTATTATGAACTGAATTCTTGTGCTTGGGCTGATAAAAAAACCGTTGTTGCAGAATGAAATTAGTTGCAGAACAGGATCAGCTACAGAACATAATCAACTGCACAACATGGAAACAACTACAGAATGTAAAACAGAGAGTAAAATATGGCTTATGAATGGATGAAATGGAAATGGCGGTGTTAAGTGAAAATAAGTCAAGATGATAAATGAAAATGGAGATGAAAGAAATGTTGGAAAAGGAAAAATTTATAGGTGAAATATGGAAATGGAATGAAGTGAAACTGTAAAAGTAAAATAGAGTGAAATGAAATGAGACAATGAATTTTGCAAAATGCCGAATGAATGTGGCTTTTTGTCACCACTTTGGCTTATGAATGGATGAAATGCAAATGGCGGTGTTAAGTGAAAATAAGTCAAGATGATAAATGAAAATGGAGATGAAAGAAATGTTGGAAAAGGAAAAATTTATAGGTGAAATATGGAAATGGAATGAAGTGAAACTGTAAAATTAAAATAGAGTGAAATGAAATGAGACAATGAATTTTGCAAAATGCCGAATGACTGTGGCTTTTTGTCACCACTTTTTTTTTTTTTTTTTTTTTTTTTTCAGAAAAGGAAATGGAAAATATAGGGTGTAAGAAGCTTTTGATTTTCACCCTGTATTTTCTGTATAAGCATGCCAATCAGTGATTGGTTTTCAACCTTATACAATTTATTATTATTATTATTTTAGATAGGAAAAAAAAGACTAAGTTGGTGGAGAAGAAGGATTCTTCTTCACTAACTTCATTTCGGAATTGTTCTGGAAGATCTTGATGAACTCTTCCTTTGAGATTGGTTTTTGATATATTTTCAATCTATGACCATTCACAAGAAGAGGAGTTTGACTTTCATCTATTGTTCTGATCCTTATTGCTCCATTATTGAAGACTTTTTCAATCTCATATGGCCCAAGCCAATGAGTTTGAAGCTTCCCTTGAAAATCTTTAAACTTTGAATCAAATTACAGTGCCCGATCTCCCTCTGAAACTTCTTGTCCTTGATGTATTTGTTATGCCATTTAGCCCTCTGTTGTTGGACTAAACAAAATTTCCTTTGAACTACCTCTTGTCTGATTTCATCAAGTTCATTTAGTTTCTCTAGTCTATGTCTTTAAGCTTCTGATAAATCCATCCCCAACTAGACTACCATATTGAAAGTTTTGACTTGGAACTCTACAGGGAACAAGACTTATTTCCCATAAACAAGTTCATAGGGTGTATGTCCTATTGTGTTCCTCCATGTAGTTCTATAGGCCAATAAGGCTTCAGGAAGCCTTTCTGCCCAATCTCTTCTATGTAGATGCATAGTCTTGGTGAGGATTCCTTCAATCACTTTATTTGTAGACTCCACTTGACCATTTGCTTGTGGATTATAGGGACTAGATTTCCTATGCTTGATCTTGTACTCCTCCATAAGCCTTTCCATCATGTTGGATGTGAATTGAGATCCCCGATCTGTTACAATTTCTCTTGGAACACCAAAATGAGTGAAGATGTCATCAAAAATAAAATTAACTATAGATTTTTCGTTAGCAAAAAGTAATGCTTTGGCTTCTACCAATCTGGTGATATAATTAGTGCATACCAATATATACTTTTTCTGCTTAGATGGAGGATTAATTGGTCCAATAAAGTCTAAAGCCCATTTTTCAAAGGGTTCGATAAGTACCTGAGTTTGTAATGGCATTTCATTTGAGGGAGCAGGTTTCCCTACCCTTTGGCAGCTGTCGCACCTTCTGACATATTCTTTAGCATCTTTGAAGATGGATGGCCAATAATATCCTAAAGAAAGGATTTTATAGGTTGTCCTCTTGTCAGCAAAGTGTCCACCACACGACTCATCATGACATGCTTTGAGAATATCAGGCATCTCATCTTCCCTGACACACCTTCTGATCATAAGATCTGGCCCTGTTTTATACAATTCGTTAGTGATCCATGAATATCTTGCACTTTCTTGAATAATCTTTCTTTTCTCTCTAGGAAACAAATGTGAAGGTAACTTCCCTGTAACCAAGTAATTAGCAACATCTGCAAACCAAGGAGTTTGAGTAGTTACTGCAAAGAGATATTCATCAGGAAACTTATCTTCAACTGGAGAGTCTTCTTTGATATTCTGAATCCTGGACAAGAAATCAGCAACTATGTTTTGTTTTCCAGGTCTATCTAGCACAATAATGTTGAATTCTTGCAAAAGTAAAAGCCATCTTGTAACTCTACCATTAGTAATAGGTTTATTCATCAAATATCTAATTGCAGAGTGATATGTATGAACAAAGGTTTCATAGCCTGTTATATAGTGTCTGAACTTGTTAACTTAGAGATGACTTCAACCTTAGATTTGTCAACTTTAATCCCATCTCCTGAAATGTGATGTCCTAAAACAATACCTTTTGTAAACATCATAAAACATTTTTCATGGCTTAATGAAAGGTTTGTTTCTTTACATATTTTAAAAACTTTTTCAAAATTTTCCAAAGCTTCTTCAAATGTGTTTCCATAGACTGTAAAATCATCCATATATACCTCTACACAATCATGTATTAGATCAGAAAAAATTCCTAGTACTGCTCTTTGGAATGTTGCAGGTGCATTACATAACCCAAAAGGAAGCACTCGGTAGGCAAAAGTTCCCCATGGACAAGTAAATGTGGTTTAATTCTGATCCTCAGGTGCTACCTGGATTTGATTATAATCACTAAAACCATCCAAGAATGAGAAATACTTTTTACCTGCTAATGTATCTAACACTTGATCTATAAAGGGCAATGGAAAATGATCTTTGAGGGTTTCTTTATTCAATTCTCGGTAATCAATGCACACTCTCCATTTACCATTCTTTTTAGGCACAATTACCAAAGGAGAAATCCATTGGCTATCTGAAATTGGGTAAATGAAGTTTACATTGAGTAATTTTTGGAGCTCTTCTTTTAAAATTTACCTAAGATTTGGATTCATTCTTCTTTGAGGTTGTTTGATTGGTCTACTGTTTTCCTCAATATAGATATGATGGGTACAATTCTTAGGATCAATGCCTTTCATGTCGGTGTATTCCCATGCAAATGCAACAGAATGTTTTTGTAATATTTTGGTTAGCTCTTCTTGTTGTAGTTTCTCCAAGTTTTTGTTTATGTTTAATGTCCTATCTGGAAAAATTTCAACTGTAGAGCTACCAAACTCTTCCATAGAATAGAGATACATCTGCCTAGATGACAAGTATTCAGTATTAGATTTTTCTTGAAATTGTGCATGATCATATTCTGAAGATGTTTCAAAATTTTCCACTGTATTCAAAATTTGACTATCTTCACTAATTTCTGAAATAGTAAAGAGAGGTTGAATATCATCTTCATCATCAATCCATTCCTAATCATCTATTTCTGTGATTGATTTTGCTGGAGGATACAAATTAAATTTATTTGTTGAATTACCATCAGAAATATACATGTCACCAGATCTACAACTAATAAAAGCATCATCTGTGGCCAGCGAAGGTCTTCCTACTATGAGTGGGTGTCCTTCTAGATTATTCTTAGGAGTTAAAATCATGAAATCAATAGGATATTCCTAAGAATCTAAGGAGACTGAAATATCTTCTAGTACACCATTTGGTTTGATTACTAATCTATCTGCAAGTTGCAGTAAGGTAGGTGTGTAAAGAAGGTTAGGAAGTTTAAGTTGCTCCATAGTTTGTCTACTCATACTGTATATTGCTGCCCCTAAGTCAATCAATGTATTTGGAATTTAAATCCCATTTATATGTGTCTTGATGATTGGACTTCCTAGATCCACATATTTCTGCACGACAATTTTTCCCATCATTAAGTTTGCTATCTTTCCTACCAGGTGATTTCTTTTTGTTTTTCTTGGTTTTCTTCCTGGTCTTTTGATGCTCAACTCCTTTATTGTCTTGGCTAGAATTTGAATTTCTCTAATGGCTTGTAGCAAAGGAATTTTGATACAGAGATTCTTCAATTCATCTAGAAAATCATAATTTTGCAACAAGATCTGTTTTTCTATCCCTCTACCAATTTGTAGTCTCTCAAGAAAAGGAGGTGTAGAAGTAGATGTTGGTTGCTCAATGATAGGAGTTGTGTTTATTGATTCTTTTTGTTTTTGTTTTTCAATGTTTTGGTTTTGGAGGGATGTTCCCTCAAAACTTTTATTGACTTTTAGAGAGTCTTCCTTAGAGGTGTCTTGTTCTTGAATAACTACATAAGGTCTTTCCTTTTCTAATATGCTACCAGATCTTACTTGAACATCACTAAGAACTAGTGGAGTAATCATGTAAGTTGGAAATTGTTGTCCTTCTACCATGTAAGCATTCTGAGGGTTCTTATTGTTGGGGTTTGGTAATGGTTGGGCAAGTAGCTGATTTGGTTTCTATTGAAATGGAAGTAAGAGTTAAGGATTTTGAATTTGTTGTGGAAGTTGTTGTTGAAATGGCAATGAAAGTTGAGAGTTCTAATTTTGAAGTTATGGTTGCTGATTTTGTTGCTGATTTTGTGGGCGAGGATAATTTTGATAAGATGGAGGATATTGATAATATTGAGCAAATCTCCCATAAGGATTTTGTACCCCTTGTGCCCATGGTTGAGATTGATACTGTGATTGAGGTTGAGGCCAAGGTTGCTACCAAGAATTCCAGTTTGGTGGGGGCTGAAGATACATTGGATTGTTAAATCCTTGATTTTGTGGCCCCTGCAAAGGTCTTCTTGCAAAAAAACAAAGAGATTCTGCAGAATTTGGGACTGTTTCCTCTTGAAAGACAACCTTAAGACCTGGGATTGAAGGACAACCCTTGGTCTCATGACTTTCTGAACAAATCATACAAGTTTCTACAATTTTTGCATCTAAAGGGCATTCCCTTAGAGCATGTTTCTTTCTGCATTTTGGACAAAAGATGGCTAAAGCATCAACCTCTATTTTCTACTTGTTTTGAATTTTAAGGGTGTCTAGTTGCTCACTAAGGCTCCCTAGAATGTCAGTTCTAAAATCATCAGGAATATTGCCAATTTCTGCCCTACTTACAGATCCAGTTGTAGATTTGTTTGATCTAACAAGAGAAATTTCGGCCCTTTTCCTATTTTATATTTCCATCTTGAGAGATAAACACATAGTTCTGCGATGTCACTCAATGGAAGTTGAGAGATATCTCCCTTCCCCATCATGTTAAGGATATCTATCCACTCATCTCTAATGGCCTTTAACAAAAGAGGTTTCAAATTTTCTTCATATAAATTGTTCATCTTTGCTCTTTTCAAATTATAGTTGAATCTCTCAAGCAAATCCTCTAAGTTTTCATCCTTTTTTTGCATCATTTTGAACACCTCGTCTTTATGATTGATAGGCATATAATAATCCAAGTATCTATCCAAAAATGCCTATTTCATGTTATTCCACGTTCTAATGGATTGAGTGACTAACCCCATGAACCATTTCAAAGCAGCCCCTTTTAGTGTTGAGGGAAAAAATTTGAGTTTTTGAGAGTCTTCTAAGTAGTCATAGATTCTGCACAAGACTTCAAACTCAAACAAAAATGTTTCAGGGTCCTCACTTCTTAACCCATAGAATTTTGGGAGGATAGATGGTGAGATATTTTTCATTGTTGTATGTGTTTCCTCATCCACTATATGAAATCCAAATGAGTTATCTACTTCCCTATTTCCTCTGCCTCCTCCATTGTTACCTTTACCTCCTCCATTGTTTCCTCTACCTCTCCATCTACTCCTTCCTCCAAATAGTGACAATTCTCCATCTCGTTATTCTTCTGCCATTATAGTTTCTTCAGAGTTAGTATAAGGTTCAACCTGCAAGGTTATTCCCTCTTCCTTTGGTTCTTCTATTAATGGACTATGGGAGAGAATTTCTACTTTTTCTTCCTCACCAAGTATTCCTCATTCTTCAACTACAATAGGCTCTCCCATGGAGGTGAAAAATTTTATCCCTGTTGTTGGAGTTTCAAAACTTTTCTCTCCTAGGACTGTTTTGGTGGATGATGTAGGAGAATCTTCTGATTGAGTTTCTGCCCCTTGAATTCCAGGAATCCTATGGTTGGGAGTATGAGTCTGGGATGGAGGTGTGTCTTTTCTGACTCTTGGTGCCGTAGGTGGAGTTGTGGGAATTGAACTTCTGCCCCTAGCTACAAATCTACCCCTAGAGTCTCTTTCTCTATGCATGTCATTGTTTTGTTGTTGTTGTTTTTTTTAATGAATGTAAGAGATAAGGCTACCTAGTTACACTTCCTCGGCAACGACACCAAAATGTTTGGTCAACTTAGTGTCCTAAATTTCTCTACATAAATTATCAATCCGGGTATCGTAAACTGATGAAGTGTAGTGCACTATATGTGCTAGATGACCCTTCTTACTTCACTGTTTTTGAGTTTTATGTTCTTTTGTGAGTTTTTGGTCCTTTAGTCCCTAATGATTTATAATGTGACTGTCAAAATACTAATTTTAACTTCTCTAAAGACTGCTAAGAATCTAAAAAGATGAGGACTAAAAGAGCTTGAGTAAGATTTGGAAACAAAGTTTAATCAATAAGTAAAAACAGAGTTTCTATCTTTAATTATATCATTATTTCCCAATTCATGAGCTATGAACTAAAAAGTGAAATTGCAACTACTGTCTATTATGGAAACAAAACTAAAATGAAATGCTGAAACTGAAAATGAAATTACAACTACTGTTCAGTCTATTGCAGAAACAAAACTTAATGAAAAACTAGAAGTGAAATTGCAACAAAACTAAATGAAATACTTTGTTACTCTGCCTCTCAATTTTGGAAGACAAACTTCCTTGGGATGAAATTTTGAGGAATTATGTACTTCATTATTCTAAAAGAAAATAAATGCAATGCAGAAAAGACTCATTGCATGAATGAAGTATTCAACCACTTAGTTTGAGATGAAGTATCAACTAGAAGGGCTTTCTAGAAACATTCATCTACACCACGAGTCACTAAAATAATAATAAAATGGCAAGAACTGTAATGGCACTGATCAGTCTATTTGGAAATTAAAAACTAGTGAAACAGTAAATGAAATAAACTACTCTACACTATTGAATTCAACTTCTAACCACTGATAAAACTAGAAAGAAATTAAGCAAAGAGAAAGCTGTTCTATAATGAAAGAAGCTATTCTGCATTAGTGAAGAAATGATGTATTATAAATAGGGTTAGTATGAAAAATGGTTATGAACACTATGGAAGAAATGATAAATTTACAATTGCAACTATAAAAGACAAAACAAAATGAAATGAAACCTCAATCAGCGCAGGGACCCTCTGCAACTACTCAGGTTATGCTTACTCAATAAAAAATCCAATAAATGCTTTCAGGTATCCATGAAACACACGGTCTTCGTATTAAAAACACAGGAAATGAGTTTTCAAAATTACAGAACAATAGTTTGAGCTTAATACATGAGAAAATTCGAATTGGTTCTACGTTCTTCACACAAGTATTTATAAAGAAATTATACAACTGTTTATGGAAAAAAATAAGCTACAACCAAAAACACTTAGGCAGACATGCACACGAAATTCTCTTCCTCGGTTGCTGGAGACATAAATCTAAGGTGATGGCTATTGGATTTGGTTGCACAGATGGCTGCCGAAGTGCCTGGCCTCAGGAAGTTGTTTTGGATCCCATCACTGTGAAACGTATACAAAACGTAGTCCTGTTTGCCTTAGGTCTCTACATTTGACTTCTCCTTTGACCGTAGTCCTTTACCATCTTCCTTGTTGACCTGGGCTAGGTGAATAGGACACGATCCATGTCATGATGTTTTCTAAGCTACCCATGTAGTTATTTCCTCCTTCTGATACCTGGAACATGTAAAAGCATGGAAGTAGCTGCGGAACAACTGATTAGCTACAAAATAGGCTGCATTTTGTAGCTAAAAGACAAAAAATTATTCAAACAACAAACATAAAAGTCTAACATGTAAATTACTGAAATGTTCTCCTTAAGGCAATGTATACTGGTCATTGATTATAGGAATGCATTTCTTCATGGAAAAACAAAGAAGAAGGGATGAGAAAAGTTGCTAAGGAAAAGGAAGTTTTGAAGCTCAACAGGTTATTTGGTCAACAGATGGATCCTACAACGATTTATTGTGACAATCAGATTTGCATCAATCTCTCTGAGAATACAATTTTTCATGATCGGTCCAAACATATCAACATCCAGTATCACCATCTACGAGATTGTGTGCAGAGGATAATCATGTTGTTGGAGTAAATTCCTACAGAGGAATAGGATGCAGACATCTTGACTAAAGGACTATCAAGAGGAAAATTCGAGTTCCATAGAGGCAGGATTGGGGTATCTAATAATCCCTTTCTTGTTGAGAGGGAGTGTTGAAAATGCAATAAGAAAATCCTAATTTAATTTTTTCCTTGAATTAAATTAGGAATAAAATTGTAATTCCACATCACAAGACAACTTGTACAAGTTAACTAAGTTAAATTGACTTAGTTGGCTCAATTAATTCGAGTTGAGGGTCTAACTTGAGTCATGTAGAGTGTCTCCTACATTATAGGAGCCCTGGTTGAGTTTATTTTGAGTTGTAATTAATTAATTCAGTTTAATTGAGTTAAAAGTTAAACTAGTTGCAACTTATGGAGGAACTACTAGGAGTTTAGATAGTGGGGTGTTGCTTCATGGGTTCAACTAGTTAACAGATGATTCACTCATAAATAAATCATGCATGTCAGATATGAGAGTTACCCAGTTGGGATTGAAGTTCAGGGACAATGTACTATAAGTTGTATAATCATCTGAATTATACAGGTGGTGCATGTAGCCATAGGAAAGACCAAAGAGGATTGCGCAATTCATATTGAGGAATTTCCCTAATTAATAGGGGGATAATTCCCAAGGAAACACCACAAGGAAATAGGGACTTGGGCAAGCCAAAATTTGGTTATTGTATTGGGCTTGCCTAGAAAGTAGTGAGATAGATAGAGATAGTGCAGAGGTTGTTCAGGCTTGAGAAAAACATTATAATCTTCTCATATTTTCTAACTAATGTAATATATAGATAGAATGAGTTTTTAGCCGTGGATTTCCCCAGGAAATCATTGTGTAATGTGTTGATTGATTTCTTTCTCTTGTATGATTTGTGATTTCACGATTGTTTAATTGTTTCCACTGATGAGTAGAGTAGATTAAAGTCTATTGTTTTAGTAAATTACAATTAACAGTTTGAATCTACAAGGAATTTCTACATTTATTGGGATATATTCCTCCCACCATCCTTTGATATTCTCAATAAAAGCAGGGTGTTCTGATGAGAAGGCGTCAAATCTAAAAGGCGTATTTTTGGGGGTACCTACCAACTGTATCATTAATATCACTGGCCAATGGTCAGACCCCCCACAAGGAAGGATATTTGCTGTCGCATCTACCTCTCTCATCAGTAAATCTTCCGAGATTAAAAACCTGTCAATCTTGGACATAAATTGATGTTTCCATCACCCTTTTTTACTCTAAGTGAAGCATCCATTCACAGTTTCCATGTCAATGAGGTTGACCGCCTCAATGAATTTCTTGAATGCTTTAGCATCTTTGTCTACTCTTCTTTGGCCCCCTTTCAACTTCTCCAATAGAGAGGTTATCATATTGAAGTCTCCCCCAAAACCTAAAGAAAATGCCCTTTCTTGATATTTTTCTTACTCAAGTCTTGAAGGAGCTTAATCTTCTCCTCAGTTCTTTGAGCCCCATAAACATATGTAAACACCATTATGCTAGGAGTCGCTATTACTTGCATTTATAGCGATAAGTATGATCTAGTTGCTTCCAAGTCTAGTAAGATCAAGGATTGGGGGTTCTAGTAGATCACCAATCCCCCTGCCGAGACCTAGGGTTCTACCTCCAATTTATCATACTTTCTCCCTAATCTGCTACTTAGCTCCTTTATTTTATCTACAACGAATTTTGGCTCTTGCAAAAAAAAATCAAGTTGTTCCATTTGAATATTTTTTTGTAGTAGACATTGTTTCTTAAGTTTTTACTACCTCTTATATTCCATGATAAAACTTTCATGATTTAACTGCGGTTTAGAGTGGGCGAGCATAATGCTCTCATCTTACCTGAATTTATTAGCATAAATCCCAACTCCTTGAGGGAGACACTATTCGACTTCCTCCCTATTTTTTGATGGCTCTTCCGTGGTGCTAAAAATGTTTGAGATCCCATTACTTTCACTCCTAACTCATATTTTTTTGGATGAAGTATTTTCTGCCCCCTTAATCTTGTTTCTTCTCTCATCATGTATAGATATTGGATTCTATCTATTTGATCCACATTTATTGCTTCTATCCCCTGTTTTCTTGCCTGTTCCACTATATCCTGGAGATCAATTCCCTCCTACTCGATTATCTCCTGTAATTCTAGATCTTATGTTCCTAATACGCTTGGGGTCATTTCCGCATCTCCATCAAAGTCTTTGGGTAGATATAGGATATCTCATTGCTGTTCAAACTCCTTGTTCGACTGTAGCCTTTCTTCCTCTCTTCCTTCTCTTTTTTCCTCACTGTCCTCTTTTTCCCCTCCTTGTTCCTCTATGTTTTACTCATCTAGGACTTCAAAGCTGTTTCTCTGAGCTTTTCTTTCCCCCTGATTTCGTTGTTGTTGTCTTCTATTAGGTTTTCCCCTCGGAGTGGGTATGACAAAACCGTCTGCATCCTTTCGGTCTGTCTCTTTTTTTTGTTCCTCCATTTTTCTTAAAGGGAATTCCCTTATCAAGTGTCCATGTTCATGACATATTCTGCATCTGAAAGGGATTTGTTCATAATCCATTGGTTGTAACCAAAATTCATCACGGAAATCTAGTTTGACAGCTTTAGGTAATGCCCTAGAGACATTCGTTTCAACACAGATTTTTTCATATGCTGTGTATCTTCCTTGTAAAGTTTCTTTTGATATTTTAATAATTTTCTGAGAGAATATCCTATCATATTTAGAGTTGTAGGGATCCAATAGTCAAGGGGAAGGAAATACAACTTGACCCAAACTGGGACGCATGTAAAGGTTTCTTTCTTCGGGTGAAATTATCCATCCATGGCCTCATGCATAAACCAATTGATGCAAAAAAATAAGGACCACCATCAAAGATTCGATCTTTGTCTTCCATATTGGAAAACACCACCGTAAAAAAGCCTTTAGACCCTAGATGTAACTCTATTTCTCCTCGTGGTTTCCAATGATGTTTAATCCAATCACACAAGGCTTTTTCTGTGGGCCAAAGACCCATAAACTTTTATATGACAACATATGACCTCATGTGTTCCTTGAATGCCTGGGTCTCGGGATCGATGATCAATGTCATTGGGATCACCATTGTTTTTGGCTTACATGACCCCGTGGAGCCTTTTGACTTCTGATGTTGCTGCTGGTCCATTTGCTTTCCTGTTGGGTCCCTGTCATCATTTATTCTCTATCCTTTCCCACCTACTTCTGCCAAACCTTGGACATTCTCTGACAAAAAATCTGCATATGCACCAAAGCCCATCATGAGCCCCTTTCCTTTGTCCATTACCACATTCTGATAGGTGGAGCACCGCTCCCTCCTCTAAAAGCCATCCGCGTAAAATCCTATCTACTGCTACTTAGAAACCCTTTCTTCTCCCTCTTGAAAATATCGTATGAAATTTATTCCCAATATCATGTCTTATAAATACCACATGTATATGATAATTCTTTTAATTAATGAGTTTAATTAAAAGGCAAAAGAGAACATAACTAGTTTTGAGATAAATATCAACCTTTGATTCGTGAATACTGTAACACCTTCCAGGGTAAATGTGCATATAAACAACATAATAAGAACATAAATACAATAAACATATGAGACATCAAAATCCATATATACATCAATACATTTTCACATTTAAATCAAGGGAATGAATTTTTTAATTAATAAACTCAATGAACCAACCAGTGATGGGACTACCATGTTCCACCCGACCATAGATTGGCTGAGCCAAGTCTCTCTTCAGCCAATCACCCCTGTGCCATATTCCAAGCATGAATGTGGTATCTTAGAGAACACATCAATCAAAACTCATCCCAGGCTTCCAAAGGCCACCCACCTCAACCCATCAAACAATGATTCCAACTCACGGTCAGACATCACCAAAAACCATCATCAGATTGGTCGCCATCCAAGCCTTCTAGGGCTTCCAGAGTGTTTGTCCAACCAAGGCCTCCAAAAATATTAACTCAACCAACAACTTATACAGGGCTTCAAGAGCGTTTGTCCAACCAAGGCTTCCAAAATTAGTAACTCAACCCACAACATATACAAGGCTTCCAAAGTGTTTGTCCAACCAAGGCTTCCAGGACTAGTAACTCAACCTGCTAAGGGCTTCTAGAGAATTTTTCCAACCAGGGCTTCTAGGACTAGTAACTCAACCCACCAAGGGCTTCTAGAGAATTTGTCCAACCAGGGCTTCCAGGACTAGTAACTCAACCCAAGCTGTTACAGGTCTTCCAGAGCGTTTGTCCAACCAGAGCTTCTAGGACTAGTAACTCAACCCAAGCTATTACATGGCTTCTAGAGTATTTGTTCAACTAGGGCTTCCAAGACTAATAACTCAACCCAAGCTAACGAAACATGAGAACCAACCAAAAAAAAGAAATGCAAGTAAACCCATAATCACCATGACTATCCAGGAAATGGAAAGGCTAGGCAATCCGCTGTCAATCCTGGCCATCCTCCATGCCAATGACAAATCATAACCAAGAAACCACATGGATGTGCCATGCATGCCAAAACTAGTGAAGAAATCATACATGCAACTCAGTACCTGCAAATAATTTGATGTAGCTGCTGATGCCGATGCCCTCTTGTGCTTTCCTTCTCTTCCTTTGCCTTCTTGCTCTAAGAATCCAAGTATGCCACACCCTCCAAGAGTGCTCCAAGAAAACTCTAAGTATCCAAGAGTATGAGAGAGAGAGAGAATAATGAGAGAGATCCCAAAACTGAACTGGCAAAAATTCACACTGAAAGGAAGAAGCTTGCTAACTTATCCTTAGAAGCCTCTTTATGTATGAGGCCTCTATTTTCTTCATTTTCCTTTATTTTCCTTCATTTTCCTCCTCACATGCAACCTGTGACCTTTCACCTCCTTTTTCTTATAATTTCCATGATTTTCATAAATAAATGTGCCAAAATACCTTTTTTCCTCTTTAATGCCTTAGCCATTGCCTTTGCCATTGCCTTTGCCAATTTCCTTAACCATAAACAACCAATTGAACACCCACTAGGATGTCCCGCCCACCATTCAGATTGGAATACGTGTCCCATCATCCATGGTATTTATATATTTTTACATGGAATTTTCACCAGGGCTGTTATAGAACCCTCACCCTTGGGGGAACACCGTCCTTGGTGTTTAATGACACCTATAACCAACATGACTACTGAAAACAAAACATACTTCCCATGGAGCTTTATAACATATCTCATTGCAGTATTTACAATGAATGACTTGCTCAAAAGCAAAACATCATGACAACATGACCAGATAAAACCATACCACATATTGGAGCTTTATAACATAGCTCATTACGGTATTTACAATGATATACACATATACACATCTACACATATACACATTTTCTTAACAAAAAAATAAAGGATATGATGCCCGTATCAATCAACAAGGGAATCCAGAGGCTCACACCTCAACCCTCAAAGTAATACCATAATTCACCTCCTTCCCAAGAAGTCCAGAATCCACAACAAGGTCAAATATGCATCCAATGTCCAATGCTATAATCCTGCGCCACTTGTCCTCTCAGTGAACAGTTACTAGCTCATTGTTCCAGGGTGCACTCCCAATGTACATCTGATTCCATGTGGAAATACTAATGACCAAACCAAATCCATCCATGACCTTCCCTTCTTTGCTACACAGTCCCTCAGGAATTCGGTCACCCCTTTCGTGCATTCACTCACCTTCCAAGTTCCGCTTCCACCCCCATCCTAGGTAGTCCATCCCTTAGCAAGTCTTCCTCGCATCAGAAGATACAAAAGCTAAGGCATATACTTGCCTCAACACATAATACCAGTCATATCATGCTCATGGAAATCAATGGACACTATTGGGTACCAGTGTCCCATAATGGCCCTTCTCTTGAATACTTTACTGGCATGCTACTGCATGTTCCAATTTCTTTGTTGTTGCTGCCAATTATTGCAGTCGATTTCAATCACCCAATTGGGAATTTCATGCATTCATGTACCAAGCACATAACTTCCATTAGATTTAAAATAAATTGAAATAAATTCACATCATACCTCATTGGTAGCTCATCAATAAGGTATATTTGCAATCTTGTTCGCTTCCTGTCACAAAAGGTCAAACTAACATATTTGACCAAATCAACATGTATAAAGATATCACATAAAGTTAGCTCAAAACATGGCCATAAAAATCATAAATTATATGTAACCATCATAAACCAAAATCATAAATCATAAACTAGAATCATAGATCATAAATCAAAATCATAGATCATAAACCAGAATCATAATTCACATGTAATCATCATATACCAGAATCATAAGTCACATGCATGATAAAACTAAAATACAATACTAATACCTATCCTTCATCAATCCTTGCTTCTGCCTTTTTTCTTTTGTATAGACACTAGATTGGTTGCCACACCTAGCAAACACCTAGTGCCTTCTCCTCTACTAAGTGCACATATGCACAATGCGCATCACACACATATAACCACACCTGACACACAAATCTATGCAATACATGCACCTACACCTGACAAACAACGCATACATCTACAACCAGTGTACAACACACCGCATCCATCTATACCCAATGTGCAATACCACCCAATACATGTACCTACTGATCCGAATTGGATCCATGAAGAATTGTTAAAAGAACCATGGCTGTATCAGGTCAGGACAAACTTCTAAGAATTGAGAACAGTGATAAAAAAACACCTCTGAACTAGTGGCAGTGGCAGCCAGCGTGGAGCAATGAGGACCTCGGTCAAAGCACGTTGACCGAGGCCCATGGAGACTGCGCGGGAGGCCAATTTAGCCCCTGGGAGGCCCAGATCAGGAAATAGAGGAGGTTTTTGATGCTAATCGTGCATTGCTGGGTGAAAACCCTCAAAATGGAGAAGCCCCAAGCACTCGGTCGCATGGAAGAGCCAAGAACCATGGGGAAAAGGCTAAAGCTAAAAGGCGGGACTTGCTCTGAAACTGACGGTATTAATCGGGGTCTCCTTGAGTAGTAAGAGGAATTGGTGGAATTGGAGCGATCCCACTTAGCGCCTGACTCGTGGCGAGTGGAGGAGAGAGAAAATTGCCGCTCATCGCGCGTTAACGGTCGACCAAGTCAACCGCGTGAAATGAGCAGATGGCGTTAGATCTAGGGGATCCAAATCGGACGGTTGAAATCGTGCCCGACGGCAAGATCAGATTTAACGAGGGAATAAGCTACAATTCAGAAGAAATTGAGGTTTGCTTTGACCACGACGGTGGAGGAAGACTCATTCCATGACATAATCGAATAATTGAACTGACGAAGCAGGCTGGTGCAGTTTATAGGAGGACATGTGGCCACTCCTTGTGAGCTTGGTGATGACGCCGAATAGGGAACTCCAAGCGCAGTTGCAAAAGGCGATTCGATGGAGGTGGAAGAGGAACTGAATAGCCATGGGCTTGGATGGCCTTAAAGCCATGAACACAGAATAGAAGACACGGAGAGTAAGAAGACAGAAGACAGAGAAGCGAAGAAGACAATGAAGCAAAAGTAGTAAGAAGACAGAGGGCCAAGCTGACCAGAGGCAGCGTCGAGCACCAGAGAGCTTGAGAGATTCAAGCCATCCCTGAGAGGATCTGTCAAAACAGAGAGGTCAAAGAGCTGGTAGGCAATAGAGTATGTGCACTCCAGTGGCTTTGGGAATCCAAGAACTACCCTGCCAAGAGAATCTACTTCAGGTGACTCATATTGAGCCCCTGCATTGTAATTCTCTGCTTAAGACATAATAAAATAAGGCCACCACTGAGAGCTGGCTGGAGGTGTAGCCCTGGAGGATAGGGTGAATTCCTTATTAATTCCTTGTGTTCTTGTATTTGCTTACTGTATTTCTCTGCTGTCTTTCCATTTCAAGTGTCTGTGTATTTGCAATCTGATCGATCTGTTACCTAAATAACATAGAAACACACACCAGCACATGAGTCTATAATACCTTTTTTCAATACATCTTTAACTGAGGTCACTCATAGGGTGATTATTAGATCAAGTGGTATCAGAGTTTTAGGGTGTAAGGTTAGACAAGCTTGTGTTGGTCTAGCTGTTGAATGCTTACTAGATCAAAGCTCAAATTAGGAGGAGGAGAGTTTGTCAAAACTAACCCTGAAATTGGGAGAGTCTATCCTCGGAAGACAATTTCAGAAGAAGGTTATGTAGGGCCAAACCCTCAATTCATAGAAAGTTTCCTAGCTATAAATTCTATGGTAGAAGAAATGTATGGGGACTTTAGAAAGCATAAGGATGAGGTATCATCAGGTTCTAAACAAGACAAGGAAGAAGATGAGTCTTATTCCCATGACCACTCAAAAGGAAAAGGGAAAGAGGAAAGCTTTCTCACACCTCCTAATAGCCCTGTGCATAATAAGAAAGCATCGTTGATCAAGCTAGATGTTAAATTTGATTTGCCTATATATGATGGAGAGCTAAATGCTGAAAAGTTGGACAATTGGATTAGACAAATTGATGTGTATTGCAGAGTACAGAACATCGACTTAGACAAGAGCAAGATTCAGCTGGCAAGCCTACGCCTAGGAGGCACTGCCTTGGTTTGGTGGGAAGGTAGAGCTCAAGATGATATGAAAAGACATGGCAAGACTATCTCTATCTGGAGTGAATTTGTTTCTGCAATCAAAAAGTAGTTCTATCCATTGGCCTACATGCAACAAGCCATGATGAGTTGGAAAACTCTTCAATAGTTGAAAAGGCGAAGTGTGCAAGGGCATAATCAGGAATTTAGAAAGAGAGAATTGATTCTAGGGATCTCATTAGACTCACCAGAAACTCTTTTGAAGTACATTGGTGGTCTACACAACTACATGAGGCATACCATCTCATGTTTAATCCCACTAGTATAGATGAGGTATCTATACAAGCTACTCATCTAGAAGCTAGAGGAAAGAATGGAAATCCAGAAGTTGGGGGACCATCCCAACCCACTATAAGCAAGAGAAATGAGAAAAGAAAGTAGAAGTGGAAAGCAAGGAAAGCTAACATTTCACAAAAAAGCAAAGCTTCATGCACTCACTGTAAAAAGGATGGGCATGATGATGAG
Organism: Pinus tabuliformis; assembly: GCA_031772625.1. Classification (NCBI taxonomy): domain Eukaryota; kingdom Viridiplantae; phylum Streptophyta; class Pinopsida; order Pinales; family Pinaceae; genus Pinus; species Pinus tabuliformis. Next base: position 932,530,609 of record CM062810.1, on the reverse strand, counting down.
CATTGTTGGATTCTGCATCTAGAGCTAAGACCTAAGAAGTCCGAGGGCAAGAAGAAGAAGACTGCTACAGCTATTCAAAAATATTTGGGGTTAGACTCGGGAGATGAAACAACTATTGTAGCCACAGGTATAAAAGGTAAGAGTTTTGAAGCACCTACTAGTAATTCTGCTCAATCTGTTATTGATGAAGAAAATGAGAGAAAAAGACATGAGCTTTTCCATATTTGAGTTATTTCCAAACATCAAAAGATTGATAGTCTGTTTGATAGTGGCTCACAAGTAAATTTAATTTCTGAAGCAATTGTAAAGAAATCGGGATTAGCAACTACACCTCATAAGAAACCATACCCATTAGGATGGTTGAATGATAAAGCACAACTACAAGTGACTAGACAGTGCAAACTCAAGTTTTCTTTTGGGTCAACATTTGTAGATGAGGTGGAGTTAGACATAATTCCTTTGGATATATGTGGAATTGTTTTAGGAAGCCATTACTTGTATGATAGAAAGGCTATTTTCTATAGAGTTGAGAACAAGTATCTACTTGTCAAAGATGGAATCGAATACTTTGTAAGAGCTCATAAGCTCAAGAATAATTATACTCTCATAAACTCAGGGAAGATGAAAAGAATGATAAATTCATGCAAACAATTCTTATTGATGGTTATAAAGGAAAAGAAACTTGATAAAACCAATGTATTTGAGGGCTGTAATGCTGAACAACAAGCTGATATAGAAAAGGTTGTTTCAGAGTATGATGTCTTATTTCAAGAACCTAAAGGTCTGCCACCCAAAAAGGGAATAGTACATGATATTATTTTGTAGCAAGATGTTCCATTACCTAACATTGCAATGTAAATGTTGTCTGCTTTAGAGAATGATAAAATCAAGAAGTAGGGGTAGGAGTTGCTCGAGAAGGGATTCATCAGGCCTAGCACATCACCATTTGGATCACCAATCATTTTGTTGAGAAAGAAATATGGCTCGTGGAGAATGTGTATTGATTACCAAGCACTAAATAAGATAACAATAAAAAAACGTTATCCCCTTCCTCGCATAGATGATCTTTTAGATCAATTGAAGGAAGCTATTTATTTCACCAAGCTGGACTTGCACAATGGATACCATTAGGTCAAAGTAGCAGAACATGATGCATGGAAGAATACTTTCAAAACAAAGCAGGGATTGTATGAGTGGATGGTTATGCCTTTTGGCTTGACCAATGCTCCTGCTACTTTCATGCGATTAATGAATGATGTACTCAGACCTTTTCTTGATGATTTTGTTATTGTGTACCTGGATGACATTCTGATTTTTAGTAAAACATGGGAAGAACACTTAAAGAATGTTAAGTAGACATCAGATGTTTTGAAAAGAGAAAAAATTTATGTTAAACTCTCAAAATGTGAATTTGGAAAAACATCTCTAAACTACTTGGGTCATATAGTAGGGGGTGGTGAATTGAAAATAGATCCCTCTAAAGTGGTAGTCATTGTAAACTGGCCTAAACCCAAGTCTGCTACAGAAGTGAGAAGCTTCTTAGGAGCAGCACAATATTGGAGGAAGTTCATTTCTAACTTTTCCTCAATTGTAGCTCCCTTACATGCTTTAACAGGATTGAACAAGGTGTTTCAGTGGGGAGGCAAACATCAGAAAGCCTTCAACACCTTGAAAGAAAAGATTAGTACAACACCTGTACTAGCACTGCCTGATCTACAAAGACCATTTGAGATCCAAACTGATGCCAGTGACTATGCCATGGGAGCAGTGTTGACTCAGCACAATAAACCCATATGTTATCATTCTGAGACTTTTAATCCTGCAGTAGTTAACTATCCTACATATGATAAAGAATTGTATGCATTAGTTCAGAGTGTGAAAAAGTGGAAACATTACTTAATCGACAAAGAGACAGTAATACATACTGATCATCAACCACTTCAATATTTGCACTCCCAAACTAAGTTGCAACAATCAAGACATTACAGATGGATGGGTTTTCTACAATAGTTTCATTTAGTCATCAAATATAAAAAGGGCATACATAACAAAGTTGCAGACATGTTATCTAGACCCATTATAAATGCATCTACTATACTTAAGCATAATTCTATACTACATGAAACCTACATTGAATAATATGCTCAGGATATGGACTTTAAATATGTATATGCAACTTTGAGTCGAGGCAAAAGAGTAGAAGAATTGGATTATCATGTGAAGGACCGACTCTTATACCATTATGGGAAACTCTGCATTCCACAAACTGGGAGAGTAAAGATAATTAGGGAAGCACACACTTCTTTGATATCAGGTCATTTTGGGGTAAGTAAAACAATTGCACAACTGCAAAGGGTTTGTTATTGGCCGAAAATGAATGAGACAGTTTCTAGATATGTAAGAGGGTGTGTTATGTGTGCTAAAAGCAAGCCCAGCAACAGAAAACTAGGCTTGTACACTCCATTGCTAGTTCCTTCTCACCCTTGGGAAAGTGTTTCCATGGATTTTGTTGGAGGACTGCCTAAATCTAGGAAAGGTCATGATTATCTATATGTTGTTGTGGATAGGTTCAGCAAAATGTGTATTTTCATACCTTGTAATAAATAGATTACAGCTGAATAGACTGCAAAATTATTCTTTGAACATGTATGGGTTCATTTTGGACTACCCACTTCTATTGTATCTGATCGAGACACCCGATTTGTGGGGAAATTTTGGTCAAGTTTGTGGGAACTAATGGACACCAAACTGAAGAAAAGCACAATTTTCATCCACAAACTGATGGCCAGACAGAAGTAGTTAACAAGACAATGATCCAGTTACTGAGAGGATATTGCAGCAAACATCCTAAGCTTTGGGATGAACACTTTTGTTATGTGCAACATGCTTACAAAAAAGCAAAACATTCTTCTACACAGAGATCTCCTTTTGAGACCTGTTTTGGTTTCACCCCAAGGTCTCCTTTGGATTTTGTCTTTGGTAAAGATACCAAGGTTGATGAACACAGTGATGTGGACAAGACAACTAGGTTCATTGAACATATCTAGGAGATCCACCAGGCAGTACAAGAACAACTGGAAAAGAGCCAAGCCAAGTACAAGGCTAGGCATGACAAGCATCAGATGGAGCATAACTTCCAAGATGGTGACCAGGTTTGGCTGTATATTAGCAGGAACAGGATGCAAGGTGAAGGTAAAAAGCTAAAGCCTATCAGGTATGGACCCTTTAGGATACTTGAGAAGATTGGTGAAAATGCTTTTCGCCTTGAACTACCAGCTTACATGCACATCTACTCAGTCGTAAATGCAGATTGCTTGAGATTGTTTGAACCTTCGATGATTGAGGACCCTGAAGGGCAAAGTCAATTGCCTTCTATTGATGACCTGCTACCTGAATATCTTAATGAATTGCAGGAAGACATAGTGTTGGACAAGAAGGTGAGGACAATGCGCAAGGGAGATGTGGAGTACCTCAGGATTGGGCTCAAAGGTTCAAAGCCAAGCAATGCAAAGTGGATTGGGATTGCGCTAGTGAGAAAACAATACCCTCACTTAGTCGATGCTTGAAAACCAAATTTTGGTGGTCTAAAAGCTTTTCAGTGGGAAGGCCGTGATCTGAATCAGATCCATGAAGAATTGTTAAAAGAACCATGGCTATACCAGGTCGGGACAAACTTCTAAGAATTGAGAACAACGATCGAAAAACACTTCTGAACCAGTGGCAGTGGCAGCCAGCGTGGAGCGACGAGGACCTCGGTCAAAGTGCGTTGACCGAGGCCCATGGAGACTGTGCGGGAGGCGAAATTAGCCCCTGGGAGGCCCAGATCGGGAAACAGAGGAGGTTTTTGATGTGCGATTAGCACTTGGGCAAAAACCCTCAAAATGGAGAAGCCTCGAGCACTCGGTCGCATGGAAGAGCCGAGAACCATGGGGAAAAGGCTAAAGCTAAAAGGCAGGACCCGCTCTGAAACCGGCGGTATTGATTGGGGGCTCCTTGAGTGGTAAGCGGAATTGGTGAAATTGGAGTGATCCCACTCAGCGCCCGACGCGTGGCGAGCAGAGGAGAGAGAAAACCAGCACTCATCACATGCTAACGGTCGAGTAAGTCAACCGCGCAAAATGAGCAGATGGTGTTGGATCTGGGGGATCTAGATCGAATGGTTGACATCATGCCCGACGACAAGACTGGATTTAACGAGGGAATAAGCCACGATTCAGAAGAATTTGAGGTCCGCTTTGACCACCATGGTGTAGGAAGACTCATTCCACGATGTAACCGAAGAATTGAACTGACGAAGCAGGCTAGTGTAGTTTACAGGAGGACATGTGGCCACTCCCTGTGAGCTTGGTGATGACGCCGAACAGGGAACTCCAAGCGCAGCTGTAGAAGGTGATTCGATGGAGGTGGAAGAGGAATTGAACAACCATGGGCTCGAATGGCCTTAAAGCCATGAACACAGAACAAAAGACACGGAGAGTAAGAAGACAGAAGACAAAGTAGCGAAGAAGACAGTGAAGCAAAAGTAGTAAGAAGAGAGAGGGCTGAGTTGACCAGAGGTAGAGTCGAGCACCGGAGAGCTTGAGAGATTCAAGCCATCCCTGAGAGGATCTGTTAGACTAGAGAGGTCAAAGAGCTAGTAGGCAACAGAGTCTGTGCACTCCAGTGGCTTGGGGAATCCAAGAACCACCCTGCCAAGAAAATTTGTTTCAGGTGACTCATATTGAGCCCCTGCATTGTAATTCTCTACTTAAGACACAATAAAATAAGGCCACCACTGAGAGCTAGACCGGAGATGTAGCCCTGGAGGATAGGGTGAACTCCTTATTAATTTCTTGTGTTCTTGTATTTGCTTACTGTATTTCTTTGCTGTCTTTCCATTTCAAGCGTCTGTGTATTTGCAATCTGATCGATCTGTTGCCTAAATAACATAGATACACACACTAGCACATGAGTCTGTAATACCTTTATTCAATACATCTTTAATTGATGTCACTCATAGGGTGATTATCAGATCACCTACACAGAGTACAACACAACGAGTACACACGCCGTAATACCATGACTACTTGATGCACATACATAATACCACATGCCCTCAACACAGCATGTACGACATGCACATAATACCACACATGCACAAGTACCATATGTGCAACATGTACACATTACTACAGGTACACTGCACCACCTGAACAACGTGTGCACATCATCACACCATGTACACCATGTACACCACACCACTTGTACAACATGTACACAATACCACATGTACAAAGTACCACACACATGACATGTATGCAACACCACATGTACATTGTTCCACATGCAAGACATGTACACAACACCACCTGCACACAACGCCACTTGTACAACATGTACACAACACCACATACACACATCACCATCCATACAATCATGCACACCACACCATATGTACATAGCACCACATGTACAACATGCACACAACACCACTTGTACATAGCATTGCACTCCCAACATGTACATAACATTATCTGTACACGACACTGCATATCCATCATGCACAGAGCACCATATACACACACGTTGCATATACGTCATGAAGACAGTACAATATGCATACAACACCCCATATGCAATATTCGCACAACCCTATTTGTACCATCCTATACATAACATTTCATAAATAACATGTACACATGCTATGTATACACAACACCACAAGTGCACACATCATAGATGCAACATGTACAACATATACAACATATGCATAACAATAGTACCACACATCCAGAACCACACTGACTCTACCAAGCAACCCTGCTTCCAGTGTCTTATCCATGCTTGTCTTAGCATGCCGCAGACCACGCTGCTTTCATTCTGTTGGTGTATCCTTTGGTATAACATGTCCACAACATAGTCATAATATAATCACATAATATCAAGTCATAACCACATGATATTGACCTCATATATTTGTCATGACTACTCTTCCCACTTGATTCCTCATGAACCAGGAACCTCTTCATACCATTTAGTTGCGTAAGTAACTATTCCTTCACAAGAATGATCCCTGACAATGCCTATCAAACAGTGACATAGATAGATAGATATATACATATATAATCATTAGCATAAAACAATCATCACCTTGTCAGACAACGACATACATACATTCATGTATACATATATAAACATCAACATAATCATGATCATAACATAATTACTAGATAACATAAGGTCTAGGTTAAGAGAAATTCCTTTATTCATGCAACACATGCACAACATTGAGAACAACGGTTCCCAACATAACCAAGGCATATGATGCCTCAAATCCATTTACTTTACCTTTTTTTGTTACCTTTCTCATGACTATACTGCTACCATCCATTTACCACAATGGACCCATCCAGTCCAACCGAATGTCATAGCCTTATCTTCCGTTGCGCTTACTCATGCACTGAGCTTAATCTAAATCTTACATTGCCTTTCGATTATCACATAGATCTCCCCAAGCTCCATCAAATTTCCTCTTTCCCAACCAATTCCCAAGACTCAAAACAATAAAAGAGAAGACAAGAAAAAACCAAGAAGAAGACCACGAAAACCCATAACGATATGACACTACAACAAAGTGGCAAGGCCTTGCACCAGACATAAAGAAAACAGCAAATCAAGCTCAAAAGACCAAAACCACAAGACTGACACCATGACTCAAATACCAATGGTTCCCACGGAAAGCTCAACCTCAACCATCTTCAAGATTTCATGGCAACCTGTCTTGCCATGCAACTCCCTGCATCATGCTACCATAAACACATAATTGACAATGTATAATTAAGCATAATAATACACAAGTTACCTCATCTAATTGTGCCAAGCACACTTATTGCAATTGAATACATCCACACCATCTCTCAAGGGACTCTAATCCTTTAACATATCCACATGTAGCTAAAGACTAGCTAATATACATGTCAAGTGCATGTTCATGAATATAGCACATATCCACATAATGTCAGAAAAAATCAAGGTTAAGAAGACTTCATGTGTGTAAAGAACTCATTCGTTCAAAATTAGGGTTTCCAAACATAGCTAAAGGAATTCTTGCCCAATTCCTTTCTTTTACCTTTTTACCTTATTGGAATCGAGGCTTACTATATGCTGTCACACCACCCAACTGTTAGTTATATAGACACATCAACTATTTCCTTGTCATGATAATACCAAGCATGTTACCCTACAACTGCTCAGACATGTCAGCCACATGTTCCAAATATCAAGATAATCATATCTATTAATTTGAAATCAACCATTACCAAGACTAACAATCATGTCATAATCTATAGTCAACTCATAGTCATCAGTCATAATACTACAACTACCACCTACTATACTCAAGTACATACCAACTGTCTCAACACATATATTTTATTACAATCATCTTAAAACAAGATCATTTGAACACATACTCATATTATGCAATTCATCAAACATTCATACCATGTTAAATAAATCAACTAGATGACATAATAAACAATCAAGCACCAAATATATGACATAAGCAACTGATACCTTAATGTATCTCAGGGGAGGTGATCTTGTCTGCACAATCAATCTAGTTAGCACAATATAACTTTAAAACACATCATCTTAAGCACTCATAAGATCATGATATCCTTAAAAATATATAACTAACATGTTCACATAATAAACCCATAAACATATGCAAATTCAATCTAGATTAGTATGACACCATCTCACAAATATGTCGGTTCATACCTCAATATCGCAACCATAACCATCTACATATGTCAAACCATGTTAATGCAATACATATAACATCAAGAACTTCAAGGCAATGAACATAACCATCACGCATATGACCTATCCAAATTATAACATCAATATCTCAATGAAATGACCATAATAATCAATTTAATAAAATATAACAATAATAAGCTATATATCATACTCATCAAAAACATACAACATAATCATCAGGTTATCTAATATAAAACAACAATAGCAATGCATACAACTACATGTTACTATCATTCTTGACTATCTGATACATGTGCATATAACCACACTAATCATCTAACATCTATCATGAATGTAACCATAACATCAAATACATGTTCATAAACCTAATGTATATAACCCTAATGCATATAATAATCCTTAACTTACATACCTGCATGCCAAACATACACTACCTATATGACGATCTGCTCTTATCCCAAAGTCTAATGCTGCAACCTCATTATGATGATTTGCATCCCTTGCTCTATCTCAACTAGCTCATTAACATCATAACAAACAATAGCATCATGATGACCTAAATTGCTTACAATGAATTCACAAGTCATGTTTGACCTACTATACATATAATCATAGTCATGACCATACACGCATAACAAAAACCATTACTCCATTGTACACATTGCCACATACCAAAAAAAATATGCATAAGAAATGCCAAATCAACTACACCTACGCATAAACGCATGTAGTCAAACATAAGCGATCAATTCTTGTAATCAACCTACAAGACTGATACATGTAATCAAAATATTAAAAAATGTAAGCTAAGATACAAAGATGTAAGTAGGTATCATCAAATCAACATGTAAGGGACATATAATTCATACACAGTCAGTCACATGTTCCAAACATCAATACATTGTGTCTATTAATTTGAAATCAACATTCACCAATACTAACAACCTATAAGCATACCCCCTTACTATCCATGGTACACACTAAGGTAGAAGGAGGAAGCTACTATAATAGCCCAATCTCCAATGTCCGATTATGGAAATGGGATCTCCAAAGCTCTATTAAATCTAACCACATTTGAATAGAAATTGATTTTTATTTCTCATACATTTGTATGAGAAGAAGTAAAAAACATTGCACTTATTCCACTTATAACATAATAACTAAAAACATGCCACTTTTCCATTTCCTTACATGCAACTTTTCAAATTCATTGCATGCAACCTTTCAAATTCCCTACATGCAACTCTTCAAATTCTTTGCATGCAAATAGGAATAGATCAGCTAAATCCATATTATCATACAACAATACTTATCCCATAAAAAGAAAATAACATTTTCTTCAAACAATTACCATACTTTTACATTTTTCTTCAAACAACTACTATACTATTACATTTGCATGTAAGCATTTCTTCAAACAATTTACATGCAAACTAATATAGCAAAATATTTGCATACAAGTAAGCATATATCAACTACAACAATACTATTACACCTCAATACTATCCCCAACCACAAACAACATACTCATTGGGGTATTTTATCAAACAGTTTGTATGCAATTAATCTTTGAACCATTTAAGCATTTCATCAAACACTTTGCATGCAAATTAATATAGCGAATGATTTAATGCATATATCCTAAATTGTAGTAGTAAAAGTTATGGAAACTAAATCATATTATCAGTGGTATTTTCCCTCACTATGATTCAAGTTTCAACTTCTGAGATTTCATAGATGAAAAGTTATAACAAAAATACCAGAAAGCTCGACTTCCACTGGTCATATATCCTAAAATATAGCGAATAAATGTCAGAAATTTTTTGATATTACTGGGATTTCCCTTCATTGTGGAGAAAATTTCAACTCCTGAGAGTGCAGATAAGAAAAGTTACAACAAAATGTCAGAAGTGACCCGTTTGAGGCCTAATTTTAGGAGCATTCAGAAGGCTTGAGTTCCTCTACTCATATCTCCTAAAATATTGCGACCAAATATTTTAAATTTCTACCACATAATAAGTGGTATTTCCCCTCAATGTGGACAAATTTTCAGCTTCTGAAAGCCTACAGAAGATGAGTTATTGGAGAAATTCCAACATGACCTATTTAAAAGTGCATTCAAGAAGGTCATCTTCCTTAGATCATAATTGCTAAAGTATTGTGAATCAAAATATGAAAATTTTACCACATTATCAGTGGGATTTACCTTCAATATGGAAAAATTTTCAACTTTTGATATGCTACAAAAAAAATATTATGACGGATATGTCAGAAAGGTATAAAATTTAACCTTTGTTCTTCATTTCACCCATGATAGAGCCCATCCATTCCAAGTATTTGAACCATGCTCTGATACCACTCTATAACACCTTCCAGGGTAAATATGCATATAAACAATATAATAGGAATAAAAATACAATAAACATATCATCCATCAAAATCCATATATACATCAGTACATTTGCACATTTAAATCAAGGAAATGAATTTTCTCATTAATAAATGTAATGAACCAACCGGTGATGGGACTACTACGTTCCACCCGACCATAGACTGGATGAGCCAAATCTCTCTTCATCCAATCACCCCCTGCCATGTTCCAAGCATGAATGTGAGATCTCATAGAACACATCAATCAAAACTCATCTAGGGCTTCCAAAGGCCACCCACCTCAACCCATCAAATAGTGATTCCACTTCACGATAGGACATCAACAAAAACCATCATCAAATTGGTCTCCATCCAAGCCTTCTAGGGCTTCTAGAGTGTTTTTCCAACCAAGGCTTCCAGAATTAGTAACTCAATCCACATATTATATAGGGCTTCCAAAGTGTTTGTCCAACCAAGGCTTCCAGGACTAGTAACTCAACCCACCAAGGGCTTCCAAATAATTTGTCCAACTAGGGCTTCTAGGCCTAGTAACTCAACCCAAGTTGTTATAGGGCTTCCAAAGCATTTGTCTAACCAGGGCTTCTAGGACTAGTTACTCAACCCAAGCTATTATAGGGCTTCCAGAGCGTTTGTTCAAACAAGGTTTCAAAACTAATAACTCAATCCAAGCTAAGGAAACATGAGAACCAACCAAAACAAAGAAATGAAAGTAACCCACAATCACCATGACTATCCAGGAAATGGCAAGTCTAGGAAATCCACTGTCAATTCCGGCCATCCTCTATGTCAATGACATATCATAACCAAGAAACCACATGCATGTGCCATGCATGCCAAAAATAGTGAAGAAATCATACATGAAACTTATTACCTGCAAGCAATCTGATGTAGCTGCTGATGCTCATGCCCTCTTGTGCTTTCCTTTTCTTACTTTGCCTTCTTGCTCCAAGAATCTAAGTATGCCACACCTCCAAGAGTGCTCCAAGAAAACTCTAAGTATCTAAGAGTATGAGAGAAAGAGAGAATAATAAGAGAGCTCCCAAAACTAAACTGACAAAAGATTCACACTAAAAGGAAGAAGCTTGCCAACTGATTCTTAAAAGCCTTTTTATGTATGAGGCCTCTATTTTCTTCATTTTCCATTATTTTCCTTCATTTTCTTCCTCACATGCAACTTGTGACCTTTCACCCTTTTTTCTCCTAATTTCCATTATGTTCATAAATAAATGTGCCAAAATACCTTTTTGCCTCTTTAATGCCTTAGCAATTGCCTGCCAATTTCCTTAACCATAAACAACCAAATGAACACCCACTAGGATGTCCTACCCACCATTCAGCTTGGAATACCATTATAAAATTATTTTATTCACGTAAAATTCCATTAATACATTTCCTTATTTATAAAAAGGAATAAAACTATTTTATTAGATTAAAGTGATATAAAAATAGAACAAAAAACTATTTTGATATCTCAACGCTCGCATTAATATTAATATTCAAACTTTGTATTAATTCCTTAGATTTTTTATATAATTAACTTCACAAGTTTGAGTAATCCACTCATATTTATGTGGTTAAACTATTTGATATCTTACCAAAAAGCAGCACACCATCATGCGAAACTCAAAATTAACTTAAATCTTTTGTTACATCACAATGGTTTATAGGAGTTATAAATGGGATTCCAAACGGATATATATATATATATATAAAATGCTGTCCAGTTTTCATAGTTACAAACAGTTACCAAATTCTCAGGGTGACAGACGCTTTTAATGGACCACGAGACTTTACTTATGTCCAAAGCAATGCCGTGTAAGTCGGCCCACGATCGAGTGCAGCCCAGAGAGTCTCCGTTATAGTTATGTTTATAAATGGTAACATTGTGGCCATTTACGATCGCATCTTTTCATCCTGCTCTCATCGCCCTTCCTGATATCGAGCAGCTTTTTTCTGATAAATATTGTCTGATAAATATCGAGCAGTTTTTTTCTGATAGATATTGTCTGATAAATATCGATCAGCTTTTTTCTTCTTCTTTGCTTCTGGCACCAATAGCATTGTCTGATAAATATCGAGAAGGATTTGTCATGGCGGAGTGGATGATGAGCAGCGAGGACGAGGATTTGATGAGCGGCGATGAAGAGGATTTGATGAGCGGCGATGAGGAGGATTTGATGGAGGAAAATGAAGTCTACGTAGAAGATGTTTCAGCTACCTCCATCCCTGACGGCGCACAGAACATCAACATCAGGCTCATCTCTCAACAAACTTTATTGCCGTCACAGAGGGAGGATTTACGTAAGGTAATGGATATCCTTGTTGTAAAAGAACAGTTTGCTCGCACACTCTTGATTCATTATCGCTGGGATTTTGCGAGATTATTTGATGCATTTGTAGGGAGGGGGAATGCCTGGTTATTTTCCCAAGCGGGGGTCGCTATTAGACCGGAATCCACAAATTCCCTCTTTGTTACCATATGCATTGTCTGTGCAGAGCAAGATTTGAAGGAAGAGGACACCACAATGATGAATTGTGGTCACACTTTCTGCAATGTGTGTTGGACGAAGCACTTTCTTTTTAAGATAAACCAGGGACAAAGCAAGCGGATTAAGTGCATGGCTCCCGACTGTAATGTCATCTGTGATGAAGACATTATACGAAAGCTAGTCACTGTAAAAGATCCTGGAGCAGCCCAACGCTTCGACCGCTTCCTATTTGAGTCCTACATTGACGACAATGACAAAGTGAAGTGGTGCCCTAGTACTCCCAATTGTGGAAATGCTGTTCGAGTAGAAGGAGATGTTTACTGTGAGTTCCAGTGCACTTGCGGACATCAGTTTTGCTTTAATTGTTTGGCTCAACCACACTCTCCTTGCTCCTGTTCGATTTCGAAGCTTTGGGATAAGAAATGTCAGGACGACTCTCAGACATTAAATTGGATTGCAGTTAATACCAAGTTGTGCCCCAAATGTGGGAAGAACGTGAATAAAGATGGTGGCTGCAACTTGGTGAGCTGCGTATGTGGCCAAAACTTTTGTTGGTTGTGTGGTGGCGCCACTGGAGGTAGACATACCCAAACAAGCATTGATGGGCACAGCTGTGGTCGATATAAAGAAGATGAGGGGAAGGATATTGAGAAGGCAGCACGTGATTTGAAGAGGTACACACATTATTACTCCAGATGGAAAGCTCATAAGGATTCTCTGGAGCTTGAAACAAAGCAAAGGAAATTATTAGAGAAAAATATTTTAGATTTTGAAAGCAAGGAATCCCGTGTTAGTGACTATAGATGGCTACTAAATGCACTGCAAAGGCTGTTTAGATCAAGGCGTGCCCTTGCTTATTCATATGCTTTTGCATTTCACATGTTTGGTGATGACATACTCAGACATATATTGACACCAACACAAAAAGAAATGAAACAGAATCTTTTTGAAGATCAACAGCAGCAGCTAGAGGGAACAGTAGAAAGGCTTTCAAAGATTATTGAGGGGCCTTCTGATCAACTGAGTGTAATGGCCAACCGAACGCAAGTTATTGATCTCACTGGCCTCGTGGATACAATGTGTCGAAGAATGTATGAGTTTATCCAAAATGATTTGGTCCGTGACCTTCACTTGACAGCACATCCCATTGCTACATATAATTCCAAGGGTGTCCACATACTATCTATCTGATACGTAATCGATATCACATAGATTGACACAAACCATTTTTAGTAGCCTTTGTTCTTCTGAACGTCTCTTACATTCATTGTCTTTGGAGTTGTGTTTCATATTAAGTAATACATTGTCTTTGGAGTTGTGTTTCATATTAAGTAATACTAATGGCATTAGTCATATAGTTGAGATCAAGTCAATGGTCGAACGTCTCTTACATTCATTGGTTTTTGGATACCAGGCACACAATCAGAATAGTGTTTGGATGAAATAACGTAGATTCTATATTTTTTTTTTGTTATTAGTTAACTAATATTAATTAACGCATATTCTACATTTTCCCCTCATCCTTTGTTGTGTGCTTTCTATTTAACCTAAAATATCTTTATTAACCCTAGATTTACTAAAGATTAATTGGTATAAAAGCCCCTGCAAACCTCATGTTCAATGGTATTTCTAAAGCTCTTTTATATCATGTGGTTATGGTAGTTTACTCGCCCGTGTAAGAAGATGTAACCCAAAACAATCGATGATGTAACCCAAAACTGTCTCCAAAATGCTTCGATCTTTCCCTTCTTCGTTTGACTTTAGTCTTTTTTTTGTGTTTTTGTGAGCTGATTGGAAGTGTGGTTGAATGCCTTGTATATTTAGCCTTTTCTTTTCTTGGAGCTCAAAGTATCATTGTGAGGCTGACTTGCCATTGCTAGGATGACTGGGCTTCTTGTAAGCCAACTTGGTCTAGGAGGAGGACATTTGACTCTTTTTACTTTAAATAAATCCTTTTTACATGATATAACATGCCCAATAGGGTCTTTAGATATGAAAATGACTTTTTCGAGTTTTTGACTTCTTGAAAATGCCCTAGAAGCACTCAATAGGTACTTGAACTATAAATAAAATGACCTTGAGCATGAAACCCATGCTACGAAATAATAATAATAATTTTTTTTTTCTTTTACAATGAATACATAAAATCAATAGTGCATGAGACATTATGAAAACCAAACCTAATTACATTTTCCAACACAATCTATTGATATGATAATATAGAGTAAGTCTAATGAAATATCTCAAAATGGATCTACATCCTCATCCCATGAATATTTCAACTTTACATCATACAAACTACTTGTCTTTGTGGAAATCTGCCCTAAAGTCTAAAAATTCGGAGCAGGGTATGATGGTAAATGAATTTCCTACATTGTTTGAGAACTTGTTATGGTCTACGTATCATAATATTCTAAGAGAAGATTTCACCTAGAGTGGGATGGAATTCGCAGAGCTTCAATAATCAGAAACTGAAAATTAATTTTTTAACGTCTATAAAATTTCTTACTCCTCTTTTAGAGCTTTCCCACCAGCATAATAACAAACTAAAAATTAAATTTTCATTGAGTTTTATCATATGCTTTACAGCCTTCAAGTAATTAATAACTTAGCTATATCGATTAAATAGAATATCCAATGTGTTGGATTTCAAACAGGTGGAAAACATCCTTTAATAAAAATTCAAAAACCCCTAAAACTCTAATTTTATTTGCTTGGGATCTGGCATGTGAGGGCGATCTGGTAGAGGATTTGTTTTGGCAGCAATGGATCTGTTTCCGGGCTTGAATAATTCATTTCTGGGCTGATTTGTATTTGTATCTTGATCTGAAATGTGGATCCGCAGATCCAACTTCAAGCCCCCCCGGATCTGGTAATACATGGATTATTTATATCAATATGAGTGTTACACGCCATGTACTTCATATAACTTTAGATGTTATGCAACATATCAATATTACCAGCACCGGGTCAAAAACAAATCTGAAGTCTGAATATTGTGATTCTCCCCGGTGTAATCTACAACCACATATCTATGTACTACTTCAAGGTTGCTTGATGAAAATTTTTCTCATATTTCTGCGCATAATGTAACATATAAACAGAGAAGTGCATGATACAAGTTTAGAATGATGAAATATGCTCAGTGGTACGAATGTTTGATACAACAATGGCTATGATTTGTTTATTGTTGATAATAGGTACATTACTTCTTGGGTATCTTTTTTTTTTTTACTGTATCTATTAAACATATATTTTTTTACGATGATGCTCTAAAATAGCAAGCCTTTTGATGGTTAGCTATTAGCTAATATTGGTAAAAGTATATCATGTGCCGAGCATTTTCATTTTTTGATCATAGCTCTTGAAAATATATGTGAAATGACCTTTTGGTAGTCCTTTTGATTGTAAGCTAATACTGGTAAGGTGACTTGCTTTGATGATGTTATTAAACTAGCTCATAAAAAGATAGAAATGTAGAAAGTCTAAGGGGTTTCAACATAATGAGAGTCTACATAACAACAATATTGTAGGGGCACAACAATAACAATAGTGAGCTTCTATGGGGCACAATAATAACATGGGGACCACATGGGAAAAACAATACAATAAGGGGGTTGCATAATAATAAAAATATGCAATATGTACCTTTTGTAACAGTTATACATCATGTAGATCAAAATATTTCTCCGTCTATAGTATCCAATTTATCGGATCATTGCCATCAAACTTCCTCATATCACTTTTTATTGATTTTAGGAGCTCGATCTTTCTCCAAGTTCTGAAATTGCATCCTCTTTCTAACCCCACCAGTTTGATAAATATTGGGTTCTCCAAGAAAGAGTTATGCCCAAATGCCCACGATGCCCTGATTATAGACTCATTCATTAGAGAGAACTTGTACAAAGTGTGACATGTCATTGTTTCGATCTTCAAACCTGAAAATAATAGACAAAGAAGTACAATCCATCTACTCTCTATAAATTCTTATGAAATTTCAATTTGATTCTCAGAAAGAATGTTATGATGATTTTCCCAAGGTCACCTGCTTGGGATGTAATTCGGGAGCCTGCAAAAACCATAAATGTCTTGGACCATAACTTCAAAAATATAGCGAACCAAGATCTGAAATACAGGGCCTGAACCTTCATAGAAAAAAACATATAGCGAATATTCCACGATGACCTTTTTGAGATGGAATTCCTCATATCATATCTCTGAATCCATGGATATAGAGGTGACACATAGCGGATGCTCTGAACAAGGGTGACTTGATGACGCTGCGACACAACATAGGCCTGGTGGGGACCATGAAAACATGAGAAAATGATGGTTACTCATGACATATCAATACGTGAGACAACAAGCATTAAGAGGAGATGGTGCTCAAGGTACAAGCATCACATCTGAAGAACTTCGATTTTGAGAGACGACGAAGATGCCCTTCTTAGAAAAATGGTTTCCTAGTGAAGTATCAAATCATCAAAATGAAGAAAAACCCATTAGAGTACTCGGTGAGATATTTCCAATGGAGTTGAAAGTTCGTCAGACAGAGCTATGGTCTAGTCGCAATGTGCAACAGAAAATTTGTGGGTTTTCCTAGAAAAGGGCTTTTTCCCTCCAATTTAATTCATTTTCTAAGTGAGTTATGGTGAATTTGGATAGGAGTAGAAGGCCCTAAATCTCATGGAGATCATAGCAGACAAACTGACCATCAGAATTGACATCTGTGACTTTCAGGCAAGTGGCCTTAGTTGTCTAAAGATGGCCTTAATGCTTTTTGGAATGATGGTTCCTGTTGAAGAATTAAGGGAAGAGGAAAATGAGAATGAACTACTATAGGAGGTCTAGAATCATCCTCACCCACTAAGTCAAACATGGGGACTATGTGGTAAAGGTGGTATGACATAGAGTAGAATATTTGAAGATATGGTATCAAACGTCTATGATATGCGATGTGAATATGGCTCACTGGAAAGGCTGGTAGGACAAACTATCCAAGGAATGGGAGGATAATCGACCATACCTAGATTCGGTGGGATCTAGGCTGAGACTTATGTTAATCAATTGAGAAGATGGCCAGGGGAAAATCATCATGCCCCCAAGCATGGAATACTACCTGCAAACATATGTGATGGAGGGGACTGATCTGGTATGCAAAGGTGGGGATGATGCCCCCTAACAAGAGGAGTTTATGGAGCACCATTGTGTTTCGAGTGCTCAAAAAATGGATTCAAGCATCTCTCCCCAGCTTGGCACGATGTCCTCTAAAGGATGATAAGGAGATGTAGGGGCCTATGTGCCGTTTAGTATGTTATGGGTGTACTAGATGTATTTAGAGTGGTCGAATCAAAACATGGAAGGACGTATGCTCTATGGTGCATATCATCCCAAGGATAATCAGGGGTAGCCATGGCTTCCATGATATCATCATCCGAATGGAAGGTGGGAGGACGTGGAAGATTGACTACATGATGTGGCAACAATACCTAGTGCATCATCCTAAGAAAGAAGGTTCACATACACATCATCTGAACTGGTAGATGACTAGCTAGTAGATGGAAAATCTATCGATGTTGGCGCGCACAGAAAACTCACAAAGGTTTTCCTATGAGGAACTCAAGGATGACGACAGGTAAAGGACATGGACTGTGGATTTTGTTGTCTCAACATCGGGGGGGGAGGGATCATGATGGTGGGACCAGAGTCCCCCTATTCTGTTGTACTAGTGGTACCAGAATCCACAAGTAGAGGAGTATATGATCCACTACGAGTGGCCTTGTACTCACAAAGCACTTGAAGGAAATCAAAAAATTCATCGAGACAAGGGACGCAATGGGAATAATTACCATAATGATCGCACAAGGAACAAGGGTGATTTGTGCGCAACGCTTTGAGTTCTTGGTTGGTCTCCGTAAGATAACTTAGACCTTAGGGAAATTTGAATTAGGGAACATTTCATGAACCAAAGGTTTGAGATGAGGAATCTAATGACAGTTATTGGTGGCATGCCTAACTGCCTCACACACAACACACGAAGTGTGGTGAAGTAAAATTATAAGTGCAAACACAAACAAATTCCTCTAGCCCGATAATGGGTCTAGCCACAACAAATACATTCTATGGAATATTTCCTTTGGTTAGAACCAATTAAGAGGGCCTAACTCTTAGTACGCTTATCCCATTTGATGATGTCCTTGCTTGCTCACTCCAACTAAACAAGTAAACAACAACAAACAACAACTGTGATAATAGACAAATTGTAATTCAACCTACTTAAAAAGTCAAGAAACATTAATCCATGAATATGTGAGATGAAAAATCGTGTAGGAAATCAATCAATAGTTGCATATATAATGATATCAAGAATAGATTACAACCATTGTCTTGACGTTGTGGTTCACCTCTGACAAGACCAGGTTCCCACACACTTATGCTAGCATTCCATGATGGCCTCAATCAACAATAGTTTTAAGGATATTCCCCTTAGGCTTCACTCCAAACCAAATCACACTTCTCCCTCACACAACTAGATAGCTACAACTATGGATAGCTTGCTATTTACTCCAAACCAAAATAGCACTAGCACACCAACATCAACACTCCAACACTAACACTTAACACTACCTTGTGCTTGGGAAAAAGGGGGGTTTATATAGGATGAATGGATGGGAGATGGATCCTCTTGTCATGGGAGAAGGTCTTATCCCTTGAGGTAGTTCCATCTTTATAGGGGAAAGGAGCCCAAACTGACATCCTCGACCGCATCTGGCCAAACCATTTACCAGACTTTCGTTATGAAGCTTCTAGAGCTGGAAGCTTCGGCTCTTAATTTGACAAACTTTCCATAATAGAAATGGCATGACTAGAACATAGCTCAGTCACTCCGGTAGGTGCCGGGGATAGTGATAATATCTACACATCAGTGCGGGGGAGACAAAGGCCATTAGTGCTGGTCTTGTAAACTAGGAAAAATAGAAGTTTCAGGGGAAATGGGCAAAAGGGAATTGATCTGCTCATGAAGAGGGACACAATGGGATTTTCTTCATGAAGACGAAGCATGTGGTGTCCACATTCCTCCAGGATCAAGGAACGGGGAGTACAGGGACAATGACAAAATGCTGTGTAATAGATGCCCCCTAAAGCATGAAGGCCGAACTAGAGTGAGGGATGAAATTATTATGAATTAGTGCGGGGAACAGTAGTTTTCCATCAAAAAACTTGCAAGAAAGTACAAATACATATACATAATTGAGAACTCTATCAAATGATACATGAATTGTGGCATGGAAGTAGCCATCCAGAGAATGATCATGTGAATAGATCCAGGCATGGGCACAACCATCCGTCAAAGAGGATCATAATGAAACCAAGGTATGGTCGTAGCCATCTAATAATGAGAAGGATCACATATGATAACTCATGGTATGGTCGCAGGCATCCATATGAAAGAGACATGCATATTAACTTAACCATGTCACATCACTTCGTAACTTGGACTTTTGTGATTTGAGTCCAAGGTATTGCACTCCAACACGACCTGATCAAAGTACAACTTCTAACATGTGAATATATATGTTAACGTCGAACATGCTAGAAAGTCGCTTGATTACTAGTCAATGATGTAAACTGTTAACAAGCGTGAGAGAAACTACCAATAATGACAATGGTCCTCAAGGTATTATCAGCAAAATCCACAGAATGTGAATAAAGGAACTGAACTCGAACACACATGAAATCACTCGATCGAAAGCCAATGATGTGAACTTGTTGTCGAGTGCAAAGAACTTGCCATTAGGGCATGCAAGCTCTAAGGTGTTGGAAGGGAGTCTCTCGGTCAACTTCCTAGATAATGAGCTGAAGTCGACGGGAAACAACTTTGTCGAAGGAGGGCCATAATGTTTCCCACATCATCGACACGAGACGAAAGGATGAAAAATGATTTTGGGCAATATATAGAAACAAAGGTAAGTGTAACTGGAGAAGCACAACTCTTGAACATATCGGTGACACAACTGGAAGTTTGGCAGCTTTTGGATCCATGGGATCAGTGGTCATGATGATGTGGCAAAGATCAAATGGAAGGCAAAAAATAAATGGCCCAACCTAGGAAGGTCAACGAATACAAAGGAGGATATCCCAACCCGACACGAAGCAAAAAGTGTCATGTTCAAGAGTGAGCTGCCAACACAACTGGTAGATTTCCAAATTTTCCCCCACCTTTCTGGAAGGTACCCTAATTATTTTTTAATCGCAAGCTTGGAGGGGATAGCATATGCTTGCACTGTAAGTTCATCCTTCGGACAAATCTGATCTAGTAAGTTTAACGGGCCCTAGGAAGGAGAAGCTCATGTTTGTCATGATGATGAATCCAATGTTGTTTAATAGTTTAACGGGTCCGACAAAGGTGTAACTCGGTATCTTTTTCATGTTTAGAGAGTTTGAAAAAGACACGTAAAATAAAACTCCACATGGTCTATTTTTGTATGTTTGTGTCTCTCGAACCAGAAAAGGTAGAAAACGATACTTGAGAGATCCGCTTGACCATTTCAGTCAAGGAGTACCTTATTCATAAATAGTGCCTCCCAGCCCGAAAAAGGGGTAAACTTATATTGGGCAAACAACATTTCACATCCGTTAACGAGTTCGAAATGACAAGGGCTTGGCCATCTTTTCTCTTTTAAAGGGTCGAAAAAGATCTTGAAAGCAGACCCCCCATTTTATTTTCTTTTACGAGTCAAAAGGGAAAAACACTCAGCAATATTTTCATATGATCTTAACGAGTTGAGAAAAGAGCTGAAACATGACTTGTCATCATCGTCGAACATCCATCACCTGTCGCTGCGCAAAAAGGTAAAGTGTATTATCTAGTTCTTGAGGAAAAATAGGTCAAAATATTTACAAAAACCTGATATTTTCATGAAAAAATGAATAAAAAGGAGAAAAGTAAATATATTTTTACCATTTACCATTTTACCTTACTGTGAAAACTTTTTACTCACTTTTGCCCTAATTGTTTCGGAGCAGATTGCGGGAGATCCGGGAGGTCAATCGCTAAGCTGCCAGTTACAAGTAAAAGCCAAAGCCCTGAGCTCCATTTTCATGTCCTTTATTTTTGTTTTTAACCATTTTTTTGGTTTTTTGAGGGGGGTTTGCAAAAGATTTTTTGCCCTCGGTCGGCGCAAATTTCGAGCATAGAATCACGCAGGGCGAGGATGATTAACAAAGATAGTTGCACCAACAGTCCCACTATTTTTAAAACAGGCACGTCGGTGCCGTGAATAGGGAAAAACCCTATCCTCAAAAAATCATTGTTAAAACCCTATCCTGATTCTAGGAGATTAGCTGACCCTTGATTCCAGGAATATTTATATAAAGTTTCCTTCTAATTCTCATATTGATTTGTAATTATTCTGTCATTTGATATTATAAATAATAAACACTCACCACGATTGAATGCGCGGTGGTTTTGATACAACCTTATTAGTATCTGAAAAGGGGGGAAGTGATGGTCATCTACAAGCTTCAAAGACACATTAAGTGAGCCTGAGCCACAACCTGTCGTACCAAATTCAGAGTTGTAGCCAGAGACAAATATTCCCCTAAGCATGCCTTCGGTTGATGATCAGTCTTAAACAATCTATGCGGGGTTGAGACATCTCTTCAAATAATTTGGGACACTTCCTCTAGCAGATGACTTCAGCTTCTTGCCAGTTTTGGAAGAGTTCCAGGAATTTCATTAAGCATTCTAGAGTTGGTGATTATCCTTAAACCATCACAGGTTGAGACCTCCCTTTTCAGGTTGAGGTTCTCCCTTTTTATGCGGTCTGAGACCTCCCTTTCAAGATTGAAGGTTTACCTCTTCAAAACATTAGGAACACTTCCTCTAGTAAGAGACCTCATATTCATGCCATATTTGGAAGAGTTCCAGGAACTGCACTAAGTGTTCCAATGTTGGTGGTCATCTTTAAACCACCCCCTTATACCAACATCTCAGAGAGCACATTCATCTTAGTGTTGCCATGCATTTTTTCACATTTTGTATTACAACTCTCTTTTTGGACTCATACATACCTCTTCGGATTAAGGGGGGGAATGTTGGACACCTAATCCTCTATGTGTTGGTGTGGAATTTGAACTGCCACCAGAGTCCAAGAGACATTGGAAGATGAATCCAATAGTCATGTACAATGTATTATAAATTAACATCTTGTGAATAGTAAAGGCAATCTAATGCTTATCATTTACATCAGTTGTTTACATTCCATGTTAGTCTCACAAAGTTAATAACTTACATAGTAAAGTAGGATTGAAATTTTTTGATTAAGAAATTTGTATTAGTTGTTTTTAAATACATGTTATGTTAATTTTTTTATTATCAATAATATGGTAATAATTTAAAATATGTAATTTAATTAACATTTATGATTTTTTCATGTTGTTAATGTGATATGTATGATAAAGGAAGTGTTTTGATGTTTGTTAGATATTTATGTTTAGTATTCATTGTGCCAAGAGGCATTTTGGAGCTCAATATGCTAGATGTTGTAATATTATGTTCTATCCTATCCAAGACTATGAGAGAGAGAATAATGAGAGAGCTCCAAAAACTAAATTGACAAAAGATTCACACTGAAAGGAAGAAGCTTCCCAACTGATCCTTAGAATCCTTTTTATGTATGAGGCATCTACTTTCTTCATTTTCCCCCTCACATGCAACCTATGACGTTTCACCTCCTCTTTCTCCTAATTTGTATTATTGTCATAAATAAATGTGCCAAAATACCTTTTTGCCTCTTTAATGCCTTTTCCATTGCCTTTGCCAATATCCTTAACCATAAACAACCAAATGAACACCCACTAGTATGTCTTGCCTACCATTCAGCTTGGAATACGTGTCCTGTCATCCATGGTATTTATAATTTTTTACATGGAATTTTCACCAGGACTGTTACAGAACCCTCCCCCTTGGGGGAACACCGTCCTCAGTGTTGAATGACACATATAACCAACATGACTACTGAAAACAAAAAATATTTCCCATGGAGCTTTATAACATAGAGCGTTGCAGTATTTATAATGAATGACCTGCTCAAAAGCAAAACATCATGACAACATGCCCATATAGAAACCATACCACATATTGGAGCTTTATAACACAAATCATTACAATATTTCCAATGATATACACATATACACATTTTCTTAACCATCAAATAAATAATATGATGCCCATATCAATCAACAAGGGAATCCAGAGGCTCGCACCTCAACCATCAAAGTAATACTAGAATTCACCTCCTTCCCAAGAAGTCCAAAATCCACTGTAAGGTCAAATCTACATCCAATGTCCAACGTTATAATCCTACACCACTTGTCTTCTCAGTGAACAGTTACTGACTCATTGTTCCAGGGCACACTCCTAATGTGCATCTGATTCCATGTGTTAATGCTAATGACAAAAACAAATCCATCTGTGACCTTCCCTTCTCTGCTACACAGTTCCTCAGATATTTGATCACCCCTTCAGTGTAGTCACTCACCTTCCAAGTTCTGTTGCCACCCCCATCCTAGGTATTCCATCCCTTAGCAAGGCTTCCTCGCATCGAAAGATACAAAAACCAAGGCATATACCTGCCTCAACACATCATACCATTCATAGCATGATCATGACAATCAATAGACATTATTTGGTACTAGTGTCCCACAATGGCCCTGCTCTTGAATACTTTACCACCATGTTGTTGCATGTTACAATTTCTTTTGTTGTTGCTACCAATTATTGCAATCAATTTCAGTCACCCAACTGAGCATTTCAAGCATTCCTGTACCAAGCACATAAATTCCATTAGATTTAAAATATATTGAAATAAATTCACATCATACCTCATTGATAGCTCATCAATAAGGTATATTTGCAATCTTGTTCACTTCCTGCCACAACAAGTTAAACTAGCATATTTGACCAAATCAAAATGTATAAAGATATAACATTAGGTTAGCTCAAAACATAGCCATCAAAATCATAAATCATAAACAAGAATCATAGATAATAAACCAAAATCATAATTCACATGTAATCATCATATAACAGAATCATAAGTCACATGCATAATAAAACTGAAATGCAATACTGATACATGTCCTTCATTGATCCTTACTTTTGCCTTTTTTCTTTTATATAGACATAGGATCGTTTACCACACCCAACAAACACCCAGTGCCTTCTCCTCTACTAGGTGCACATATGCATAGTGCGCATCACACACATACAACAACACCTAACACACAACACCATGCAATACATGCACCTACACCTAACATACAATGCATACACCTACAACCAGTGTACAACATAATGTATCGATCTATACCATAAGTGAAATACCACCCAGTACATGTACTTACACTGAGTACAACACAACGAGTACACACATCGTAATACCATGACTACATGATGCACATACATAATGCCACATGCCCTCAACACAACATGTATGACATGCACACAATACCACACATGCACTAGTACCATATGTACAACATGTACATAGTACCATTAGTACATTGCACCACCTGCACAACGTATGCACAACATCACATGTACACGGCGCCACCTACACAACATGTACACAATGCCACATGTACACCACACAACTTGTACAACGTGTACACAATACCACATGTACACAGTACCACATGCATGACATGTATGCAGCACTACATGTACACAACACCACATGCAAGCCATGTACACAACACCACCTACACACAATGCCATTTGTAAAACATGTACACAACACCACATGCACACATCACCACTTGTACAATCATGCCCACCACATCATATCTACATAGCACCACATGTACAAAATGCACACAACACCACTTGTATATAGCATTGCATTCGCAACATATACATAGCATTATCTGTACACAAACACTGCATATCCAACATGCATAGAGCACCATATTCACACACACCGCATATATGTCATGAAGAAAGTACAATATGTATAAAACACCCCATATGCAATATTCGCATAACCCTATTTTTACCATCCTATACATAACATTGCATAAATAACATGTACACATACTATGTATACACAACACCACAAGTGCACACATCATATATGTAACATGTACAACATATACAACATATGCATAACAATAGTACCACACATCCAGAACCACATTGACTCTACCAATCAACCCTGCTTCTGGTGTCTTATCCAAGCTTGTCTTAGCATTTTGTGAGCCACGTTTCTTTCATTCTGTTGGTGTATCCTTTGGTATAACATGTCCACAACATAGTCATAATATAATCACATAATATCAACTCATAACCACATGATACTAACCTCATATATTTTTCATGACTACTCTTCCCACTTGATTCCTCATGAACGAGGAACCTCTTCATACCATTTAGTTGCGTAAACAATTATTCCTTCACAAGAATGATCCTTGACAATCCCTATCAGATACTGACATAGATACATACATACATACATATATAATCGTTAGCATAAAGCAATCATCACCTTGTCAGACAATGACATACATGCATTAATGTACATACATATATAAACATCAACATAATCATGATCATAACATAATTACCAGATAACATAAGGACTAGGTTAAGAGAAATTCCTTTATTCATGCAACACATGAGAAACATTGATAACAACAGTTCCCAACATAGCCAAGGCATATGACGACTCAAATCCATTTAATGTACCTTCTGTGTTACCTTTCTCATGACTATATTGCTACCGTCCATTTACCACAAAACACCCATCCAGTCCAACCGACTGTCATAGCCTTACCTTCTGTTGCGCTTACTCATGCACTGAGCTTCATATGAATCTTACATTACCTTTCGGGTACCACACAGCTCTCCACAAGCTCCATCAACTTTCCTCTTTCCCAACCAATTCCCAAGACTCAAAACAATAAAGGAGAAGACAAGAAAAAAGCAAGAAGAATACCACGAAAACTGATAACAATATGACACTACAACAAAGTGGCAAGGCCTTTCACTAGACATAAACAAAACTGAAAATCAAGCTCAAAAAACCAAAAGCACAAGACTGACACCATGACTCAATGCCCATGGCTCCCAAGGAAATCCAAACCTGAGTCATCTTCAAGATTTCATGGTAACTTGTCTTTCCATGCAACTCCCTGCATCATGCTACCATAAACACATAATTGTCAATGTATAATTAAGCATAATAATACACCAGTTACCTCATTTAATTGTGCCAAGTACACTGCTTTCCACTTAACACATCCACACCATCTCTCAAGGGACTCCAATCCTTTAACAGATCCACATGTAGCTAACGACTAGCTAATATACCCGTCAAGTGCATGTTCATGAATATAGCAGATATCCACATGATGTCAGAGAAAACCAAGGTTAATAGGCTTCCTATGTGCAATGCACTCATTCGTTTGAAATTAGGGTTTCCAAACATAGCCAAAGGAATTCTTGCCCAAACGTAGTCCTTTTGATTATAAGCCAATACTGGTAAGGTGACTTGCTTTGATGATGTTATTAAACTAGCTCAGAAAAAGATAGAAAGGATAGATCAACGAGGGGGAAACCTCCTTTACATTACACAAAATAAACAATTCTTGGATGATACAAATGACAAGACCTCCTTTCTATATATAGAAGTCTAAGGGGTCCCAATATAATGAGAGCCTACATAACAACAATATTGTAGGGGCACAACAATAACAATAGTGAGCTTCTATGGGGCACAATAATAACAACATGGGGACCACATGGGAAAAGCAATACAATAAGGGGGTTGCACTAATAATAAAAATATGCAATATGTACCTTTTGTAACAGTTGTATATCATGTAGATCAAAATATTGCTCTGTCTATAGTATCTAATTTACCGGATCCTTGCCATCAAACTTCCTCATATCACTTTTTATTGATTTTAGGAGCTCGATCTTGAAACAACTGTAACTCTGTAATTTCAGATCTCCAAGTTCTGAAATTGCATCCTCTTCCTAACCCCACTAGTTTGATAAATATTGGGTTCTCCAAGAAAGAGTTATGCCCAAATGCCCACGATGCCCTGATTATAGACTCATTCATTAGAGAGAATTTGTACAAAGTGTGACATGTCACTGTTTCGATGTTCAAACCTGAAAATAATAGACAAAGAAGTACAATCCATCTCCTCTCTATAAATTCTTATGAAATTTCAATCTGATTCTCAGAGAGAATGTTATGACGATTTTCCCAAGGTCACCTGCTTGGGATGTAATTCGGGAGCCTGCAAAAACCATAAATGTCTTGGACCATATCTTCAAAAATATAGCAAACCAAGATCTGAAATACAGGGCCTGAACCTTCATAGAAAAAACATATAGCGAATATTCCATGATGACCTATTTGAGATGGAATTTTGGAGCTTGCAAAAACCCTAACTTCCTCAGATCATATCTCTGAATCCATGGATGTAGAGGTGACACATTGCGGATGCTCTGAACAAGGGTGACTTGATGACGCTGCGACACAACATAGGCCTGGTGGGGACCATGAAAACATGAGAAAATGATGGTTACTCATGACATATCAACACGTGAGACGACAAGCATTAAGAGGAGTTGGTGCTCAAGGTACAAGCATCGCATCTGAAGAAATTCGATTTTGAGAGACGACGAAGAGGCCCTTCTTGGAAAAATGGTTTCCTAGTGAAGTATCAAATCATCAAAATGAAGATAAACCCATTAGAGTACTCGGTGAAAGATTTCGAATGGTGTAGAAAGTTCATAAGATAGAGCTATGGTCTCGTCGCAATATGCAACAGAAAATCTGTGGGTTTTCCTAGAAAAGGGCTTTTTCCCTCCAATTTAATTCATTTTCTAAGTGAGCTACGGTGAATTTGGGGAGGAGGAGAAGGCCCTAAAGCTCATGGAGATCATAGCAGACAAACTAACCATCCGAATTGAGATTTGTGACTTTTAGGTAAGTGGACTTACTTGTCTAAAGATGGCCTTAATGCTTTTTGGAATGATGGTTCTTGTTGAAGAATTAAGGGAAGAGGAAAATGAGAATGAATTACTATAGGAGGTCTAGAATCATCCTCACCCACTAAGTCAAACATGGGAATTATGTGGTAAAGGTGGTATGACATATAGTAGAATATTTGAAGGTATGGTATCAAACGTCTATGATATGCGATGTGAATATGGCTCACCGGAAAGGCTGGTAGGACACACTATCCAAGGAATGGGAGGATAATCGACCATACCTAGATTCGGTGGGATCTAGGTAGAGAATTATGTTAATCAATTGAGAATATGGCCAGGGGAAAATCATCATGCCCCCAAGCATGGAATACTATCTGCAAACATATGTGATGGAGGGGACTGATCTGGTATGCAAAGGTGCGGACGATGCCCCCTAATAAGAGGAGTTTATGGAGCACCATTTTGTTTTGAGTGCTTGAAAAATGGATTCAAGCATCTCTCCCCAGCTTGGCACGATGTCCTCCAAAGGATGATAAGGAGATGTAGGGGCCTATGTGCCGTCTAGTATGTTATGGGTGTACTGGATGTATTTAGAGTGGTCGAATCAAAACATGGAAGGACGTATGCTCTATGGTGCATATCATCCCAAGGATAATAAGGGGTAGCCATGGCTTCCATGATATCATCATCCAAATGGAAGGTGGGGGGACGTGGAAGATTGACTACATGATGTGGCAGCAGTACCTAGTGCATCATCCTGAGAAAGAAGGTTCACATACACATCATCTGAACTGGTAGATGACCAGCTAGTAGATGGAAAATCTACCGATGTTGGCGTGCACAGAAACCTCACAAAGGTTTTCCTATGAGGAACTCAAGGATGACGACAGGTAAAGGACATGGACTGTGGATTTTGTCGTCTCAACATCGGGGGGGGGGGGGAGGGATCATGATGGTGGGACCAGAGTCCCCCTATTCTGTTGTACTAGTGGTACCAGAATCCTCAAGTAGAGGAGTAGATGATCTACGAGTGGCCTTGTACTCGCAAAGCACTTGAAGGAAATAAAATAATTCATCGAGACAAGGGAAGCAATGGGAATAATTACCATAATGATTGCACAAGGAACAAGGGTGATTTGTGCGCAACGCTTTGAGTTCTTGGTTGGTCTCCGTAAGATAACTTGGACCTTAGGGAAATTTGAATTAGGGAACGTTTCATGAACCAAAGGTTTGAGATGAGGAATCTAACGACAGTTATTGGTGGCATGCCTAACTGCCTCACACACAACACACGAAGTGTGGTGAAGTAAAATTATAAGTGCAAACACAAACAAATTCCTCTAGCCCGATAATGGGTCTAGCCACAACAAATACATTCTATGGAAGATTTCCTTTGGTTAGAACCAATTAAGAGGGCCTACCTCTTAGTACGCTTATCCCATTTGATGATGTCCTTGCTTGCTCACTCCAACTATATCTTTCTTCTTTCTTCAAGCACCTAAAACAAGTAAACAACAGCAAACAACAACTGTGATAATAGACAAATTGTAATTCAACCTACTTAAAAAGTCAAGAAACATTAATCCATGAATATGTGAGATGAAAAATCGTGTAGGAAATCAATCAATAGTTGCATATATAATGATATCAAGAAGAGATTACAACCATTGTCTTGACGTTGTGGTTCACCTCTGATAAGACCAGGTTCCCACACACTTATGCTAGCATTCCATGATGGCCTCAATCAACAATAGTTTTAAGGATCTTCCGCTTAGGCTTCACTCCAAACCAAATCACACTTCTCCCTCACACAACTAGATAGCTACAACTACGGATAGCTTGTTATTTACTCCAAACCAAAATAGCACTAGCACACCAACATCAACACTCCAACACTAACACTTAACACTACCTTGTGCTTGGGAAAAAGGGGGGTTTATATAGGATGAATGGATGGGAGATGGATCCTCTTGTCATGGGAGAAGGTATTATCCCTTGAGGTAGTTCCATCTTTATAGGGGAAAGGAGCCCAAACTGACATCCTCAACCGCATCTGGCCAAACCATTTACCAAACTTTCGTTATGAAGCTTCTAGAGCTGGAAGCTTCGGCTCTTAATTTGACAAACTTTCCATAACAGAAATGGCATGACTAGAACATAGCTCAGTCACTCTGGTAGGTGCTGGGGATAGTGATAATATCTACACATCAGTGCGGGGGAGACAAAGGCCATTAGTGCTGGTCTTGTAAACTAGGAAAAATAGAAGTTTCAGGGGAAATGGGCAAAAGGGAATTGATCTGCTCATGAAGAGGGACACAATGGGAGTTTCTTCATGAAGACGAAGCATGTGGTGTCCACATTCCTCCAGGATCAAGGAACGGGGAGTACAGGGACAATGACAAAATGCTGTGTAATAGATGCCCCCTAAAGCATGAAGGCCGAACTAGAGTGAGGGATGAAATTATTATGAATTAGTGCGGGGAACAGTAGTTTTCCATCAAAAAACCTGCAAGAAAGTACAGATACATATACATAATTGAGAACTCTATCAAATGATACATGAATCATGGCATGGAAGTAGCCATCTAGAGAATGATCATGTGAATAGATCCAGGCATGGGCACAACCATCCGTCAAAGAGGATCATAATGAAACCAAGGTATGGTCGTAGCCATCTAATAATGAGAAGGATCACATATGATAACTCATGGTATGGTCGCAGGCATCCATATGAAAGAGACATGCATATTAACTTAACCATGTCACATCACTTCGCAACTTGGACTTTTGTGATTTGAGTCCAAGGTATTGAACTTCAACACGACCTGATCAAAGTACAACTTCTAACATGTGAATAGATATGTTAACGTCGAACATGCTAGAAAGTCGCTTGATTACCAGTCAATGATGTAAACTGTTAACAAGCATGAGAGAAACCACCAATAATGACAATGGTCCTCAAGGTATTATCAGCACAATCCACAGAATGTGAATAGAGGAACTGAACTCGAACACACATGAAATCACTTGATCGAAAGCCAATGATGTGAACTTGTTGTCGAGTGCAAAGAACTTGCCATTAGGGCATGCAAGCTCTAAGGTGTTGGAAGGGAGTCTCTCGGTCAACTTCCTAGATAATGAGCTGAAGTCGATGGGAAACGACTTTGTCGAAGGAGGGCCATAATTTTTCCCACATCATCGACACGAGACGAAAGGATGAAAAATGATTTTGGGCAATATATAGAAACAAAAGTAAGTGTAACTGGAGAAGCACAACTCTTGAACATATCAGTGACACAACTGGAAGTTTGGCAGCTTTTGGATCCATGGGATCAGTGGTCATGATGATGTGGCAAAGATAAAATGGAAGGTAAAAAATAAATGGCCCAACCCAGGAAGGTCAACGATACAAAGGAGGATATCCCAACTCGACACGAAGCAAAAAGTGTCATGTTCAAGAGTGAGCTGCCAACACAACTGGTAGATTTCCAAATTTTCCCCCACCATTTCTGGAAGGTACCCTAATTATTTTTTAATCGCAAGCTTGGAGGGGATAGCATATGCTTGCACTGTAAGTTCATCCTTCGGACAAATCTGATCTAGTAAGTTTAACGGGCCCTAGGAAGGAGAAGCTCATGTTTTTCATGATGACGAATCCAATGTTGTTTAATAGTTTAACGGGTCCGACAAAGGTGTAACTCGGTATCTTTTTCATGTTTAGAGAGTTTGAAAAAGACACGTAAAATAAAACTCCACATGGTCTGTTTTTGTATGTTTGTGTCTCTCGAGCCAGAAAAGGTAGAAAACGATACTTGAGAGATCCGCTTGACCATTTCAGTCAAGGAGTACCTTATTCATAAATGGTACCTCCCAGCCCGAAAAAGGGGTAAACTTATATTGGGCAAACAACATTTCACATCCGTTAACGAGTTCGAAATGACAAGGGCTTGGCCATCTTTTCTCTTTTAAACGGTCGCAAAAGATCTTGAAAGCATACCCCCCATTTTATTTTCTTTTACGAGTCAAAACGGAAAAACACTCAGCAATATTTTCATATGATCTTAACGAGTTGAGAAAAGAGCTGAAACATGACTTGCCATCATCGTCGAACATCCATCACCTGTCGCTGCGCAAAAAGATAAAGTGTATTATCTAGTTCTTGAGGAATAATAGGTCAAAATATTTACAAAAACCTGATATTTTCATGAAAAAATGAATAAAAAGGAGAAAAGTAAATATATTTTTACCATTTACCATTTAATCTTACTGTGAAAACTTTTTACTCACTTTTGCCCTAATTGTTTCGGAGCAGATTGCAGGAGATCTGGGAGGTCAATCGCTAAGCTGCCAGTTACAAGTAAAAGCCAAAGCCGTGAGCTCCATTTTCATGTCCTTTATTTTCGTTTTTAACCATTTTTTTGGTTTTTTGAGGGGGGTTTGCAAAAGATTTTTTTCCCTCGGTCGGCGCAAATTTCAAGCATAGAATCACGCAG
Source organism: Pinus tabuliformis (assembly GCA_031772625.1). NCBI lineage: Eukaryota > Viridiplantae > Streptophyta > Pinopsida > Pinales > Pinaceae > Pinus > Pinus tabuliformis. Next base: position 932,497,463 of record CM062810.1, on the reverse strand, counting down.
GGCGAGGATGATTAACAAAGACAATTGCACCAATGGTCCCACTATTTTTAAAACAGGCATGTCGGTGCCGTGAATAGGGAAAAACCCTATCCTCAAAAAATCACTATTAAAACTCAAAATTTATGGGCTAAGCATGATTGTTGACTCAAATTAATGGCTTTTGCAGGAAATAATCGCTAAAAATGGTGGAATGGAAAGAAAGGGAACATGAGGATGTTGACACCCAGGCAATGAATGACCCAAATTGCCTAGAAGCTTTGAGGGCTTGCAGGCTCCTCAAATTCTTTCTCACGCCAGGGATGTGATCCCAATTCGAGTTGCTTCGGTACCTGATTAGTCTTTGGGACATTAATCGGGAAATATTTGTCATCAGTGACCAGGAGCTGGAGTTGGAAACTTCAAATATATACTTCATCACTGGACTATCCCGAAGAGGGGAACCAATTAACTTGTACGGGTCACGACCGATTGGGGCAAGCATATCTTCATTGCTTGCTGAACACTGCCCTGAGGCCCTAAAATCCAAGAGTGGGAAGATTGAGATTTCCAGTGTTCGGGATCTAACACTGAGAGTGCTTCTGTTGACCATCAATAGAGTGGTAGGGTCCCAGGCAAAACATGAGACCAACAAGTCGAAGTTCCTATATGCTATTGACTACACAACACCTACGATCTTCAATTGGGCAGAGGCCATGAAGATCAACATAAAGCGCCAGCTGTCCAAAGCTAAGGCAGGGAATCTGAAGCAATTTTTCTTCGGATCTATGCTCGTGACCTTTTTCTTGGAATGGGTGCCACTGTTCCAGTATTAGCTGACTGAGGTAGATCCTCCTATGCCACGCAATCTATGGATGGCTCGTTGGAGTCGCTTGATGCCCAAGATCATTGGGGGTCAACACATGCCATACAAACTTGCATTCTTTTCATGGTTACAACGACAGAAGATCGTCGTCGAGGACTGACCATATAGTGGCACCGACTTCCGTGGAGATCCGGATATGCCCTTACTAGATGGAGAGGATTTTGATGATGAAGGTAAAAAACCAACTTTTCTAATTTTGATATTTTTTAATTGTTTTTGGTATATATGTGCTTATAACATTTCTCTTGTTAATGCAGACATTGGACCAGAGCGGTCTGTTAGGATGTCCCCAATAGCTAGGCGCGTCCCCCATCCGATTGATGCTATCGCTCCTTATCAGGAGGGGAGTGACAACGAGGAGATGATCGTGAGGAACCTTGAGGGGTTGACTTGTGGCATCCCGAAGTATGCTCAAGTAGGAGACGTTGCTCGCCAGTACCAGAGACACACGATGGGAGTCTCGGATCGGATCCTCTGATTGCTGATTTGTGTTGCACAAGCTGTATCATGCTACCACGATCACCATGCTGATTAGTTCCTAGGTCTAACACTTGCATTTTTTTAGGCATGTGTTACACAGTATTTTGTCATTGGCCCCATATCCCCTGATTTCGGATAAAGTCAGTCCCTGAGCGACATCTTCTCTATGTCATGCCTCAAACAAATATATCCACATCTTCCAAATCATTTAAAAAGATCAACAATGCTCTTTAATCCTGAAGATTGACCCTTTTTACCCATGTTCCAAGATCGTCGCAAGTAAACCTCGTTTGGCCTGCGACGGTTTCTTGTAATGAACTAGAACATCGCGACACTATCATAGGGGTACATTTGTTCTATGCGACGGTCAGATTTTAGGGCTCGTCACAAGTCCTTAGTGTCCTTCTTGCAACAATATCTTTGAATACATTGTTGCCCCTCGATGTCATCTCTGAGTCCTAGTGTTTGACTCGTGATGATCCAGATATGGCAAATTAGTTCAAACAGAATGCTTTTGGGTGGTTCTAGAACTGGTTGTTGGGTCAAGGAAGTTCTCCTTTCCTCCTCTGGGATGGTGGTTCTACCTTTTGAGAAACCTCCCTTGGGGATAAGATCCCTCTCCCTCATTTATGGAGGCTCCTCCTCTTATAAAGGCATTCCCCATTGTTATGATCGGCTAGTTTTTTGTATTGAGCAAATTAGCTAGTTTTGGTGTGTGAATTATTGATAGTCTAGCAATTGGTTGTGGATTTCCTTAGCCTTGTACTAGTGCTTTTGAATGAGAGAGAGAGTTATCAGCCTTTTGGGAGACCCTTTTGAGAGTGAATGCTTGAAGAGAAATACTGACTGGACCCTTCGAGGAAGCTTGTGACGTTAAGGTTTGGTTGTAAGCTTTGCTTTTTCTCATATTAATACAATCAATGGTGATTTCCTATGTCATGTGTAAAATATATTTGATAGCTTATGGTTCCTTGACTCTGTAAGTGAATAGTTCATTGTTGTGCTCTATTATGTTTTCTGTTGTTCTCTTGTGTTGTTTCAGGTGAATCGCTCATCAAGGAAAAAGAAACGATAGCTAAAGCAACATAATGAAAGCTCCATCGAACACCAATTTGAGGTATGATCTTTCAACAATGACTGTTTAAGGAAATTCACTGTTGTTTTGTCTTGCTGTGACTAGGCCCACTTTAGGGCTAGAGGGCTTGCCTCTGTCCGTAGAGGGAACTTTACCTACATCACAAGTTGGCGACTCCGCTGGGGCACTGATTGGTGTGTTGTCTCTTGATTTTTCTCTCGTTGTTTTCGACTGAATTACATAGTGTCTCTTTGTTTTGGGACTAAACCATCAGTGATTTGGATCACTTGAGTCGATCTCGTAGTCCACCTCACTGTCCGAGTGATAAGATTGGTGTCTTTTAGTGGTTTTTTCCTTGTTTTCCTTATCTGTTGAGATCATCGCTGTTTAGCTCTTAACAACTGCGACAAATCACTCCTGTTCTCTTTACCCTCATTGTACATCACGGATATCCCATCATATAGCTACGACAATTCCTGAAATCAGACCATCGTAGAAGATAGGTGTACACTTGCGACAAAGTCGCTTAGTTGCTAGCTTTGTGCTTGCGACGATTTGGCTTTCGTCTCAGGTTGCTAGTTCAACCCCCACGATGATTCCTATAAGGTTGTTTTTCATAGCCTTACCTCCTGGATTAGCCAGTACTGCTTGTCCCCTGCTATCTCTTGTCTCTTATCACACTTTTTTTGACTCTATCTTGTTAAGGCCCTTTCTCCTTGGTTTCATTTATCTGAGTCTTGTGTTTTCAGGCTATGTGACCTAGATCTTTTCAAGGTTTCATCAAGAAGTCATTTGTTTGGGTTATTCGTCCGACCAAGATTCGTCCAAAACCATCTGATTGATTTGTTTGAGGCTGTTCTACTACTTGTCTTCTTTTTGATTGGTTTGTAGTGTTTGGTTATTGAACCAGTTTCTCATATTGATTTGATTTCCACACTATCAAACATAGATTACATTTGTTTGGATTAGTCAGGCTTGCATTTGCTTGCTTGTTATTAAATCCAAAAAATAAAAAATATTGCATTCATACAGCATACGAAAGTGAAATCGCATTTGCATTAGTGAATTTTTCATGATTGAGAAATTAGAAAGCAAAGTTCAAATCTTTCATTAGTAATTGCGACATAAGTTCATTGATGCATTGCGTTTCCTAGTGATTGGATTTCTTGCATGTGTCGCTTCTCTTGCATTTGCTTGTTATGGTTTGCGTTCGCTTGGAAATGAACTCCTTACCCTCATTTAGGTAGTTGTTCATCAAAAGGAATGGTGTTTTACTCATTGTAGTTGCATCCTAGAAATTGTTGAAATACATTCGGTAGGGCCTTAAAACCGAGGCTTAATTCAAGATTAACCATTAAAATATATTGAATGATCTTAAAAGTGCATTGGAACCTAACGTCCACTTATCTAGAGGTCTAGGCTAGAGACGTGTTCTGACGTCGTTAAACCTAGTTACTATTGTTTTCACTAAGGTTGGGTGATTCCTCCTTTTGTGATCCAATAGGTACTAGTACGGATTTGTGCTCCCCGTACCATCGAGTATATATTGGGAGACCCCACTAGGTTATCATCCTATTATCCATAGGAAGCCGAGTCTACCGCCTTATGAATCGTAATGCACCGAACACAACATTCAGGAAGATTGACTGCTGTATGGAAAGTCCTTGGTCATTTCTCTTTCATTTGATCACCAAGGTGTATATGCAGTTTTGCGATTTGTCTGGTAAACCTCTTGTCTAGTACTCCAGAGCAGTCACTTTCGTTCCTTTTCGACTCTTTAAAAGTAAAAGGATCATCTGAGCACTTGTCCTTTCAGGCTCATTAAACTTCGAAAGCGATAGAGTCACCTTTTTGTCCTTTTCTCGACTCTTAAAATATGAAAAGACGCAGTTTTGTTTCAATGTCATAAAATTTACTGCCCACGAAATATTCTTGGTTACAGTTAGAGTTCCTTTCAAGGTCGATCCCAATGGAAACCTTTCCAGAGTCTACTAGTCAAGGTCTCCCCCCGGATGGGAGTCCTGGTCCTTTTCCTTCTTTTGGGAATGCTGGTGCTCCGTATATGGAAACATTGTCCTTGCCTGGATTAACCATCGGTTTGCCTGTTTGGTTGTTTTCAACTTCGATGGTCCCGAGCATCATGACTCCTGTTCCGCCATCTCCTTTATTTGAATCACGACATGATGATTCTAGGGTTGAGCCTTCGCCTTCTTCCCCTATTCCTCCACCCTCCTCTCCTACTTCGCCTGGTGAAAGTTCCCAATCTAGTAACCAGGAGGCTAAGAAGAAGAAGAGGAAGACGAAGAAGAAGAAGTTAGATAAGCGAGAGGCCACCTATGCAACTATTGCTTTGAGTGCACCCGGTTGGAAAACCTTCTGATCCTCTGCGGAAGGTTAAATTTCCTTGTAAGTTGTGCAAGGGTGACCATTTTCTTTGTGATTGTCCTGGTATTCCTAGGATCTTAGAAGTATGGTCTCATGATCTGGCTCGTCCCTCATCGCCCTCCAATGCTCATGTCAATGTTACACCCTCAACTGGCGGTGGTAAGAAGAAAGGGAAGATTAGATTCCCTTGTAGGTTATGTGAAGGCGATCATCTCCTTCACTTGGTTTCAGCACCAGTTGTTCACTCTGTTCTAATAGAGCATGATGATCATACTGCTCACATTATTCTCGTCTCGTCATATTCTTTCGAGTTAAAGAATGACCCTCCTATCCTTGCTGATCAAGAGAGTCCTTCTTTAATTCTTATAGAGCATGGGGGCAATCATATGATACCCACACCAAGTAGTTCTGTTGTTTCCTTCGACAGGAGTCACTTGATTGCATTCCGCCTTCCATCTTATGTGCCTTTCCAGATTATAGTACACGCTTATAATAAGCCAGTACCTGGCACTCTCTTGGATGAAGGTGCGTCTGTTAGCCTCATGCCTTCCACTACTTGACAAGCTTTGGGCTCCCCACAGCTTGTGCCGATCACTCAGAATCTATTGGCTTTCGATGAAGAAACTAGTCAACCTTTGGGGATCCTTCCAAAGTTCCTGGCTACTTTGGGAGGAAAAACCACCTGTATAGATGTGATGGTCGTCCAAGGTGTGTTGGATTTCAGTTTTCTCCTTGGCTGCGACTATATTTATGTCACTGGCCCCGTATCCCCTGATTTCGGATAAAGTTAGTCCCTGAGCGACATCTTCTCTGTGTCATGCCTCAAACAAATGTATCCACATCCTCCAAATCATTCAAAAAGATCAACAATGCTCTTTAATCCTAAAGATTGACCATTTTTACCCATGTTCCAAGATCGTCGCAAGTAAACCTTGTTTGGCCTGCGATGGTTTCCTGTAATAAACTAGAACGTCGTAACACCGTCGCAGGGGTACATCTGTTCTCTGCGACAGTCAGAATTTAGGGCTCGTCGCAAGTCCTTAGTTTCCTTCTTGTGACAATAGCTCTAAATACATTGTTGCCCCACGACATTGTCTCTGAGTCCTAGGGTTTGACTCACGACGATCCAGATATGGCAAATTCATTCAAATAGAATGCTTCTAGGTGGTTCTGGAACTAGTTGTTGGGTCAAGGAAGTTCACCTTTCCTCCTCTGGGATGGTGGTTCCACCTTTTGAGAAACCTCCCTTGGGGATAAGCTCCCTCTCCCTCATTTATGGAGGCTCCTCCTCTTATAAAAGAATTCCCCATTGCTATGATCAGCTAGTTTTTGGTATTGAGCAAATTAGCTAGTTTTGGTGTGAGATTGATAGTTTGCAGTGTGAATTATTGATAGTCTAGCAATTGGTTGTGGATTGCCTTAGCCTTGTACTAGTTATTTTGAATGAGAGAGAGAGTTATTAGCCTTTTGGGAGACCTTTTTGAGAATGAATTCTTGAAGAGACATACTGACTGAACCCTTCGAGGAAGCTTGTGACATCAAGGCTTGGTTGTAAGCTTTGCTTTTGCTCATATTAATACAATCAATGTTGATTTCCTATGTCATGTGTAAAATATATTTGATAGCTTATGGTTCCTTGACTCTGTAAGTGAATAGTTCATTGTTGTGCTCTATTATGTGTTCTGTTGTTCTCTTGTGTTGTTTCAGGTGAATCACTCATCGAGGAAAAGGAAATGATAGTTGAAGCAGCGTAACAAAAGATCCATTGAACACCGGTTCGAGGTAGGCTCTTTCAACAATTACTGTTTAAGGAAATTAGTTGTTGTTTTTCCCTGATGTGACTAGACCCACTCTAGGGCTAGAGGGGTTACTTCTATATGTAGAGGGAACTTTACCTAAATGACAGCCTGCGTGCCACGGATATATGAGGCATGCGAGCCGTCGATGTTATTTTGGACACACATATTATTTTTTGGGGTTCTAATGTATCAAACATTATCACCATATATATATATATATGCTATATTTTCTTGTCTACTATGGTACAAATGGTTTTTTTTTATCTTTTCACATGTTTTGTATGTCTATCCAACACATAATTAGCTAATGCATCTGTCAATGTCTTCATGCGTCTAGGAATATGATGATATGTAATGTAATCAAAATTTCTTTCCAGTAGATGAAAACGGAGATACATTCTCAATATTTGAGGGTTTCTGATGGAATAATTTCCATTGAGTTGAAGGACGACAAGCTGTGAATCCAGGTTGACAACCAACTCTCTAATGTCAAGAGCAATGGCTTCTGACAACAGTTTGATGACCACATTGTATTCAACAATGTTGCTAGTTATGCGACCTAGACAGATACCTTGAAGGTCAATCAACTCATCGTTAGGGTCTAAATAACCCATGCCATGGATGATAGGTTTCGGGTACTACGACAAGCACCATCAGTGAATGTGGGGAGTCACAGACATCTGCAAAGCAAGAAAAGCATAGTAAACAGGAAAGTTGTTCGAAAACTAATACACAAAAACCACACTACACAAAAATGAATGACACACTAATGTACACAAGTAACCATGAAAGATGACATAAGCATAGTACTTCTTGAGAGAGTCCATGCCGTGACTCGGGTAATTGATCAATAGAGATGAACAATGGAGTTTTACTGCTATCATGATAAAATTACATGTCAATAGGCAATTGAGAAGAGAGCTCCTTAGAAATGGTAGACATGACCGCCTGATGAGGCAGGAACGAGGAGTGATGGTGAGTATCGATCCAAGGTGGTTCCTCGAGAGACATGACTTCCATGATACCTTCATAAGAAACAAAGTTCTTGGCTAAGGGATTTGGCAATTCCAAAGTACCAAGTCACAGGGATTGAGAGAATGTATCGAGAGAGGTATTCGACATAAAAGAATCAGAGGATGCAAAACTCAAAGCCAAAACAATTTCTACGTAATTGACTTTGGCGCGACTAAGCGGCATAACCTCACCCCAGGTATCAACAAGATCTGGTGAAGGTATGACCCAAGGATCAGATTTGACCGAGATCATGTTGACAGAGGCAACATGAGGAGGTGGGAGTGGAAAAATTCCCATTAAGGCAGAATCTTTGAAAAGACCTGCCCCCACATTCTCATAGGGAGCACCAATGTGGTTGACGTACTAAACATTTCCATCTGAGGAGGAAGAGGCAAATAAAGATAGCTAGTCGACAGTGACAATCTTCCCTTGATGGGGAAAATGAATCATGTGAAATAAAGAGGAGGCCACGGCATGCATGGCATGGGTCCAGCTTTGGCTGAGTAGAAGATTATAATTGAGATTAGAGTCAACAATTTCTACCTCGACTTGCACTGTCTTGCCTTCCAGAGTGATGGCAAGGTTAGGTAAGACAACGAAGGGTTGGGAATCTTGCCCATTGAAGCTTCCAAAGTGTTTAAAGATTGGTTCAAAGTAGGAGAACCAGTAGCCTTCCAATATGTAGTTGACATGATGCAGGTGGAAGCACCTTCAACGATGACAGTCCAGTGGATGGTATTCTCATTGATGATTACCTGAATGAGAAAGGAAATATGATGAGGGAGACGTGGAACATGGTTCTCTAGATCAAAACATATCAAATTGGAATCAGTGGGATTGATGCCCCTAATAGATGACAACAAAAATTTCTATTGTGATGGGCAGCTTTGGAGCACCTCGAGAGCCGACATGGCTGATGGCGCCTGAGCCAAATCCTCAACAATATTGTAGTGATGAGTGGCTAAGGTATTGAGATTATACAAGGATTTCCACAACATACCTCGAGAGGGTGGCTGTATAGCGGAACCAGGGTTAGGGTGCTTAATATGAAGAGGGCCAGAACTCAGGGTAGAAGAAGAAGGTGTGGCTTCTTTCTCTTTCCCAGTTGTTGAAGCAGGAGTTTGATAATCTTTCGATCTAGTAGCCACATTAATAGGTGTACTCATCATGAACACTTGAGATCCGGAGGAAGTAAATTGGGGTTGGTCTACCATTTGGGTCTACTGAGACGGAAACGGCTCTTTGAGGACAGCGGGGGTCCCTTTGAGAAAGCGACTAACTTCAGATCATCAGGGAAAATCCTTAGTGTAGTGATCTTCCTTGCAAATGAGGCAAGGATACTTAGGTTTTCATTGTGAAGATTCACCAGTAGACGATTTGGGAGGACCTTGTTTTGGGGCATCGACTTTACCCTTGCCTTTGCCTTTCTTCTTTCCTTTCGAGGATTTTTCCACTGCGGTAGATTGGACAATGTGGACCTCTGAGGTTTTACCAGGGCCAGGTGGATTCTGGGATGAACTATTAGGAACAACATTTGAGACCAACTTCTATTTGGAAGAAGATTTAGCAGGGGTCTAGGATACTGAACCAATAACTCCATCAACGGGAGGTACAACTTGTGACTTTGATGCTATGGGATTGGATGATGGCCGCGGAGCATTGGGTAATAACTCATACAAAGTGCCAGACTGAGAGTAAACTAGATCCAAGTACTAGGCACAAGCGATGGCTTGCTCTTTAGTGACGCATCCACCCATAGCTATATCGTGAGAAATTGGGGCCACGAATGATTTGGTGAACCATTCAGTGAGCAACTGATCAACAATCTCAAATTTGATCAGGCGACATCTACGTCTCCATTCATGGATGTGATTAGAGATGTGTGCCACAGTATCTTTCTTAAGAAATGTGAGAAAATAGGTGCCAGTTTCATAGTGAACTGCAACTGAAAATGTGTGAGGAAAGCAATGGCTAAAGAGTTAAAGTCATGGTAAGTACTTTGAGGAAGCTCAATGTACCACTTAGCTGCAACACCTATGAGGGTTCGCTGCAAAAGACAGAGACGAATGGAATCGTCAACGTACGAGTTCGACGAGCACTATAGGTGATATGTCATCACATGGGCTTGAGGATCTTCTTTAGATTTCCCATTGAACTTTGGACAATCGCTTGGTATCTTGGATGGCACCAGAGGCCAGTATGACGAATGAAGGATTGGATCATTCATGAGGCAAGATACATTTGGCAACTCAAGGTAGCCAAGAATGGTAATTGGGTGTTAAAAGGCATGGGAGGTCGATAAGTGGGTCCGAACGGAGGAGCCCATCCCTGTTGGTAAGGAGTTTTGCCCCACAGGGGGGGGATTTTGGCCATATGGCATCTGAGGCTTCCCCCATTGCGGATTACGTTGACCATAGGGAGGATTTTGACCTTGAATACCTTGGAACTGTCCAGCCATAGGTTGTTGATAAGCAACATACGGGTTAAAAAGTTGTTGAGCCTGTTGACCTTGGACATTTTGGACCTGTTGTCCTTGAACATACGAGTGATGAACCTGTTTTCCTTGAACAAAATGATTTTGGACCTATTGTCCTTGGGCATAAGGTTGATACACTTATTTACCTTGGACATAGGGATTCTTTACCTGCTACCCTTGACCAAAAGGATTTTGAACCTGGTGACCTAGGGCGTTAGGGTTTTGTACCTTATGCCCTTGGCCTTCACGATTCTAGACCCGCTGAACTAGGACATTAGGATTTTGAGCCTACTGCTACAGAACTTGACCTTGACCCTACCCTTGCAAGGGTTGACCTTGCTGATATATATACAAGGGTTGCTGCTGCCGTGGTTGGTTTTGTTGTTGCAAGGGTTGACCTTGAGGTTGCAAATTTTTTCCTTGAGGCTGCAGAGGTTGGCCTTATGAGGACATGTGCTGGGAGGTGTGTGGAGCATATTGCATCTGTTGTTGCATGGTTTGCTACAATTGTTGCAAGGGTTGACCTTGTGGTTGTTGCATTTGACCTTGCTGTGGGTTCATTTGCCCTTGCAGTTGCACAGAGAGCCCTTGCTGCAACAAAGGTTTCCCTTGAGGTAACAAAGGCTGCCCTTGTTGTTGTTGAGGATGTCCTTGTTGTTACAATGGTACTTGAACAGTTCCTGAGAAATTTCCAAACTGAATCTGGCCATAGCCAGGCTGAATGTACTACCCAGATTGGAGGGTGTAAGGTTGATTGACCATTCCTTGAGAACCATATGGAATGTAAGGAGTTTGATATTGGACTTGAGCCCCATAGGGTTGCTGATAGTTAACATTTCTAGATCCAGATGGACCAACGAGATTTTGAACCTATTGGTACTGGACATTGCTTGTTCCAGTAGGATCAACAGGGTTGTGAATAATACCAGAAGAAGGCTAGTTCATACCAAGCATGTGAGCTTGTGACCCACTCACATTGGTGGCACCTGACACCATAGAAACATTCAAGTTTTCCCCCCCAGGTGGTGGCATAGCCTGGCAACTGACTAGAGGGATGGATGAACTGATAGAGACATTCTTCGAAACTACCGATTATGCCTGATAGGTAACTAGGATTGACGATACAAGGGTATTCAGAATGGTGGGCTACATCGGGATTGAGGTAACAACTTGCTGGGAAGCCATGTTCACAACGAATGGACCTAAAGTAGGCATGGCACCTGATGCCCAAACAAGGTTATGGTAAAGTGATGAGGCACTAGGTGTACCTAAAACCATCTGCCCAACGACACATAGTTGGGTGGCAAACTGGTGGGAATACCCCCTGAATAGGGGAAACCCTTGGGAGGAAAAGGTAGCTCTTCCTCATCAACAACATGTGGAGTAGAAACTTCAGACTCTTCGGGTTCCATGTCTGGAAATAAATGATGACGAATGGCTAAAGAAGTACGAGGGGATAGTTCGAAAGGAACACCTAGCTGGTCATATGGACTGTAAGGACGTTGCAGTGATATCAAAAAAGGGTCAAATAGAGGATTCATAGGGTAGATAACCAGTCCAAGCTAACCATTAGTGGTCGACGAGTTCTCAAGAGTTTGAACAGGACTGTCCGGAGATTCCAAGCCAAGATTAGTGGATGACCCAGTATCGAAAGTAGGCAGAGGACGAGACAACAAAGGTTGAATGCTCAGAACAATTCTGAGTTCAACACCTTGGTCCTTAAGTGAATCTAGTAACTTAGGAAATGACTCCCCAGACAATCTTTCAGACAGAGGAGAGGAAGATGAACTGGGTGAACTAGATGGTTCAGCCACAATGACCTTGTCTTAGTCGACAAAAAATTAATTTCAAGGCTTTAAAATGTTATTTAAGGGAAACTCACGATTTGGTCTCAGAAAAGACTAACAAGGTGTTTTTCAGATCATGGGCAATTAGTTATTAAGATGCATAAAAGACTGGCGCTCTTTGATTTCTTGAGAGTCGAGAAAGAAACAAAGATGACTCTATCTCTTTCGATTGGAAATGAGCTTGAAAGGACAAGTGCTTGAATGATCTTTTAAATTTAATGAGTCAAAAAGATCAAATGAATTCTCTGGATGATCTAGGTAAACAAGATTAGCAAGCAACCATGAACTGCAGAATACCTCCCGGCAAACTGAAAAGTACGAGCAGGCAATCTCCCCGAATGCTGTGTTTGGTGTATCATGTTTGCAAGGCAGCCGACTCGACTTCCTAAGGATAAAGGATTGTAGCTTAGAGGGGTCTCCCATTATATACTTGATGGTACGGGGAGCACAAATCCATACTAGCACTGTCTAATGTTAAAGCTAATGATAGCTGCTAGGTTTAAAGACGCCGGAACACATCTCTAGCCTAGACCTTCTAGATATGATTGTTAAATGTCAAATTTGTTTCAGTTTCTAGGTCTTAGCGATGCGACTTGAAAAACCTTAAATGAAACTAAATGAGACAAGACCCTTTCAATTCAATGAAATGCCTACACTAGAGAGGGTAGAAACTACACAATCAAATGCAAACAACCAAGCAACTGAAAGCGAAATGACCTTTCACTACCTTACTTTTTCGAAAAATAAACTAATGAAAAATGCATTCCAATTCCTCATTTCCTGACAAGCACATTTCTAACAATCCTTTAGAAAGGAAAAAGAGTTATTTTCCTTTTCCAAATGCCAATGCAGTTCTAGTACTTTAGTGATGCAAGCTATCATAGCACAATGATGCAACAAACTAGAATTTCATACTTTTCTATGAAACAATGAAATAAACTTTTCGCATACAATTCGTCAATGAAAAAGTTTTTGAGACAATAAGCTCTTCAAGTAGATGAAAACATGAAAAAATAGGCTCATTCAGACTAATGAAACATCGACTTTACCAACAACAAGACAAGCAATGTGATCCATGCCGAAAAAGAAATGTTTAGACAAGAAAAAAAACTTTTCAAACTTGTGTAATAGAGGTCAAAGTCGTAAAAGGACCAAAAACGAAATGCAAGGAGTGAGTACACATACAACTCGACTCACTGAGTTCAAAAACAGCTGAATGGATGACATTATAGATGCCCTAGTGTCGTTGACCACCTAATGACTCATGAAATCAAGCAGAAAGATGAAAAGCAACCTTCTAGTCAAGGAGAAAGCAGTCTAAAAGGCTTATGGGGTCAAAATCATAAGAGCAGAACATACTGGCCAAGATTGGGGACAAACCCTAATCTTCACTTACAAGCATCGATGCGACTGCCTAACTGGAAACAAGCGCCAGAGGCTGGTCGGTGTGACAGTTTCCTAGCAAATTCCTCTGGTCGGCATGACTGTCAGTAGATCAAGCACACTAATCGAGGGAGCCAAGAAAAAATAAATTTTTTTTGAAACAGAGACCAGATCTGCTACTATGAATTTCAAAATCAAGCCAGTAAGAAGGAGAAAAGAAACAAAACCAAAGGGAAAAAATGGAACTAGAAAAGTTCACACAAAATCATGAAATCCAAGACAAATAAAAGGATTGGGTCCCCAGCGGAGTCACCAATTTGTGGTGAAGTAAAATTATAAGTGCAGACACAAAAAAATTCCTCTAGCCCGATAATGGGTCTAGCCACAATAGATACATTCTATGGAAGATTTCCTTAGGTTAGAACAATTTAAGAGGGCCTACCTCTTAGCATGCTTATCCCGTTTGATGATGTCCTTGCTTTCTCACTCCAGCTATCTATCGCTTCCTTCTTCAAGCACCTGAAACAAGTAAACAACAACAAAGAAAAACAATGATAATAGACAAATTGTAATTCAACCTACTTAACAAGTCAAGAAAAATTAAGCCATGAATATGTGAGATGAAAAATCATGTAGGAAATCAATCGATAGTTGCATATATATTGATATCAAGAAGAGATTACAACCATTGTCTTGACGTTGTAGTTCTCCTCTGACAAGAATAGGTTCCCACACACTTTTGCTAGCATTCCATGATGGCCTCAATCAATAATAGTTTTAAGGCTCTTCCCTTTAGGCTTCACTCCAAACCAAATCACACTTCTCCCTCACACAACTATATAGCTAAAATTATGGATAGCTTGCTATTTCTCCAAACCAAAATAGCATTAACACACCAACATCAACACTCCAACACTAACACTTAACACTACGTTGTGCTTGGGAAAAAGGTAGGTTTATAGAGGATGAACGGATGGGAGATGGATCCACTTCTCATGGGAGAAGGTCTTATCCCTTGAGGTAGCTCCATCTTTATAAGGGAAAGGAGCCCAAACTGACATCCTCGACCACATCTGGCAAAACCATTTGCCAGACTTCCATTACGAAGCTTATAGAGCTGGAAGCTTCGACTCTTAATTTAAACAACTTTCCGTAACAGGACTGATGCGACTGGAACACATCTCAGTTGCTCTAGTTGGCACTAGGGATAGTGCTAATCTCTGCACATCGACATGGGGTAGATAAAGGCCATTAGCGCTGGTCTTGTAAACTGAGCAAAAGAGAAGTTTCAGGGGAAATGGTGCAAAAGGTAATTGACCTGCTCATGAAGAGGGACACAATGGGAGTTTCTTCATGAAGGCAAAGCATGTGGGCTTCACTATAGAGGTCCTCCACGATCAAGGAACGAGGAGTACAGGGACAGTGACAAAATGTTGTGTAACACGAAGGTGTCGACTTTGGAGGTTTTGGGGCTAGAGGTGCTTGGGGATCCTTTTCCTTAGGTTCCTTCTTCTTGGCTTTTCCCTCATGTTCTGATGTTTTCGCAACAAGAGTTGGTTCGTGTTGAGGTTGCGGTGGAACTGGAGCAGTGACAGGGGTTGTAGGGACCAGCCGAACCGGGGTCAAAGCGTGATATGCTCTGAGTTGACCAGGAAGAGTGTTTGATGGGGGATTAATGTACCACACTGGGATTCCCAAAGTCATATTAGGGAGAATCAATGAAGCCGTGATAGGGACATAAAAGATTCCAAGAGGAGGAAACAAGAAAGGTATTTTTCTTGTAGGTTAATGTCCCATCGGAACAACTCTTGGATGGTTGAGACCTGGAGGAATGGTTCTTGTTGGGAACAAAGGGGAAGCACCCAGAAAAGGAGGAGGTCCCGGGGGGGTGGATCCGGATGGCTTGGATGAGATGGTAACAATGGGGTGCTGAGGAGATGGCCGTTGATGAGATATACCCGACTACTTTTGAGCAACCCATGCTACTTGTAACATGAAAACACTCAAATAGCTAGGCTCAGAGATAGGAGGGGGAGGATCAAGGAAAGAACCTAATAATGAGGAATATTTGTATGTTCTAGGTGAAACATCATACGATCTAGCCTGAACATGATTCATTAATTATTTGAATATTGAGGATATTCACTATATTGTTATTCTGGGTTGTTCATATGTGTGGAGACTACTTTCCTAAAGGCTTATTTGTTTTAACTTTATCAGTTGAAAAAAGTTAGTTTAGTTGTGTTTGCTGAAAATATATTTCTTTGAGGTAAATGCCTAGAATAGCTAAATGGATTGATAATTAGTTAACTGGTTAATGTTTGGTTAAATGTCATCTCTCTTTACGTTAGCTTTCTCTTTTTGAGGAAAAGACTAATTGAATGTGGTTTTTGTAGGGAAGAGCATGAATAGATAATGAATCATCATATGGAAAGGTCCGTCCAAATGATATGATATTGAAGATTCAAAGGAAAACACCATATTACAGAAGAAACTGTGCTCATGTATGTGGTTTCTTTGTTCTAGGTGAGTGTACACGTGGTGCTGAATGTCCATTTCGGCATGAGATGCCTATAATAGGGGAGCTTTCTCAGTAGAATATAAAATATCAACATTATGGGTAAGTATTATTGTCTAAATATTCTTTATTCAGTTGATTCTTTTGTGAGTTGAAGTTATTGTCTGATATCTTTTGAGGTGCAATCCATAATCATTTTTTGAAGTGTCACATAACTTCCATATACAAAATTCTGCATGTTTGGGTGCCGGACTAGTGTTATGAGACTCTTTTGAGTCAAGCCAACTTGAAAGCCTGTCTATGCTATGTGAGGAAACTAAAGTTCAGCCCTGAGTCATGCTCACTATTATTATTTGTGATTATGACTCAGTCTTGCAAGTTAAACACAAATCGCATTGACTCAGTGAGTCAGACTTGGTTGTGATTAGTATGTCTATAAGATACAGAGAAAAATGAATGCTCATTTTACCTTTTGTTAACCAATGTTAAAGCAGACCTTGAACAAGTTTGTTAACTTCAGTGCAATTCCATACCTAACTCTAAAAGAGTCATGACGTTTGGTCATTTTGAGCCTACATGGAGGTGAGGCCGACCTTGACAATTTACATAAGAGTGGGCATAAATTCAAAAATACATTTCTTCTTATCCAAATTTGATGATCTTTAGGTCAATTTTGGTCCTCTCGAAAAGAGGAATTCAATGCCATAATTATATTCTTCAAAACACTTGCCCAAAGTGAAATTTGGCCTTAGTTGCCAATTTTAACAAAACTATTTGAAACTAAGAATCTAATGTGGGAGCTTGTTTTGGCACCATCGATTCCATATCACTTATTTGGGTAATTTTGCTTCTATTTAGGGCATGGGAATTAGAAAGTTATTGAGCTAAATATTTATTGGCAAATGGTGGAGTGTTATTGGGATGTGATAGACAAGTTGATAAACTGCCTCTAGTGTATCTAACATACATAAATTAAAGGTTTTAGTCAAGCCTTCCTCGTGGTCAATTCTTGATGTTTCTAAGTGTTTGTTAATTTATGAAATCCTGTTGTTTTCCTTGTTGCACGAGTCTTTAGTCAGGAGTATCTGTAGAGTCTAGACCATAATTTCAAGAATAGACTCAAAATGGAATTTTCATGTGGCATCATATTGATGTTTTTCATGCCCTTTTATTATTGATCCATTCTCTTCAATTAAACCCTATATGATTTGGTTGCTGTAATTATATGATGTTCTCGATTCCAAGGCACTTAAAAGGCATATTTATGATTTAAGTGGTGTTTTTTGGTTCTAGACAAACATTGCTAGTTAGATATGTACAAGCTCTGAGAGGGTAGTGTCATGAAGGGAACATCATGTTCTATTGGCATTCTTTTGAAAGGATATAACAAACTTTAAAAGAAGCGTGAAAAAATATATGCATTCTTATGTATTGGTAGTTACTCATTACGTCATTCTGTTCTGCTTTTTAATTATTAAACTATAATTTTTCTGCAAGGTTGGAGTATGAATATTTTGCCAGGATGAAAAAAATGGGTCATTTTCTTGACCATGATTCAACAAATTTCATTAAATACTTAAGTTGTTGTTAATATGGATAACTTCCTTCTTGAATCTAAGGGTTTTTTATGATTTATCTCTGAGCAGAGTAAATGATCCAGTTGCAACAAGGTTGTTGAATAAATCTGGTGAGATGCCACCCCTTGTTCCTCTTGAAGATGTGTGGTGAAGTAAAATTATATGCGCGGACACAAACAAATTCCTCTAGCCCGATAATGGGTGTAGCCACAACAGATACATTCTATGGAAGATTTCCTTAGGTTAGAACCAATTAAGAGGGCCTATCTCTTAGTACGCTTATCCTGTTTGATGATGTCCTTGCTTGCTCGCTCCAGCTATTTCTCGTTTCCTTCTTCAAGCACCTGAAACAAGTAAATAATAGCAAAAAACAACTGTGATAATAGAAAAACTGTAGTTCAACCTACTTAACAAGTCGAGAAACATTAAGCCTTAACATGTAAGATGAAAAATCATGTAGGAAATCAATCGATAGTTGCATATATATTGATATCAAGAAGAGATTACAACCATTGTCTTGACGTTGTGGTTCTCCTCTGATAAGACCAGGTTCCATGTTAATTTCTTTCACTTATGGAGTCTTTCTGTTTTTAAGCAGGCTATATTCCACATGAATACCATAGACAAAATTATGGGTTCTCATGAACCCCAAAACAACTGATAACTTTACCTAATCAAATTTACTTGAACCACTCTAACAGAAATTGAAGACTTAAGAATATACTATATTCCATATGAATACCATGGACAAAACCATAGATTCTCGTTAGCCCAAAAACAACTAATAACTTTATCTAATCAAGTTTAAGTTTACTTGAACTGCTCTACCACAATTTGAATATTTGAGAATCTAACAAACCAATGAATTGAATATTTGACAATATAACAAACCACCCACCTTCCCAGACGCAACGTGTCTCCCAGAACTATAGATGATAAAATTGCTGAGCACACGGTAGACACTGGGTTGAATACTGTAACGAATACTGGCCCTCGTTTCTAAAAACACCATAACTGTAATGGAAATGCCATTGCATTGAATATGATTCCCTGCCAAATTGAATTAATCTTCCACAAATAAGCTTAACCACCTAACAAAAATTTAAGTTATTCATGGCTGGGAAAATTGAGGAAGAACATCATTCATGTATGTAGACTTGCTTCAGTGACCACAGTCAAAATCCCAGCCCTATCCAGTATCCATGATGTTGGAATGATGCCTTTGTCAAGAATGGCTATTAGGAGAGCAATTTGGATGGAGCCTAGAATGACAGTAATTGATGTAAGGGATAGTGTGGCTGGAAACTTCTTCAATGTCTCAACCTGCACATGAAATTATAATCATACATTTGATTGGGTGGGGAGCTCTGAACCTTCTAAATACAGAAAAGGGTTATAATTGGGTATCGATTTAATATGCAAGGTGGTAGGGAGCCCTGCAATATCATGGTAATGGATAACATTGTCATTGCTGAGATAACGTAAATATTCCCTCTAATCTGGTTGCCTGAATCTCCCTCCTGTAGAATGGTTTCCACTAGGTGTACTATATTAGTGTTGGAAACTGATGTTGATTGTCCCCACAAAGGCCAGAGTTGGGCTAGAGTAGGACCTTGAAGGAAACTCATAGCCATTGCTCCACCCACACAAATTACAGTTCCCAGAATTTTGGCTTTGCTGTGAATACACATAACGTCTACTTTCTCCATCTTACACATTTGACACTCACATTAGATTTTGGTCATAATAAATCTAAATGATGTAATCAACTCCAAATGAAAGCATCAAATATGTGAGCAATTAGAAGCTCAAAATAATTTGTTGAGCATTAGTAACCTAAATCAAAATAAATGTTCAGAGTTTCATTTCATTAACATAAATGAAAGAATCTCCTCCAAATTTCAACTATGTGAACAATTATAACCTCCTTCCAGTTTAAATAGTTATAAGATAAACAATAGAAAATATTTTAGCTTTTTAATAACTTCAACTACATGTAACTTCAATCATTAACATTCACTACCAAAATACAAACGATTTATATTTCATTAACCACACATTCAAAGTGAGTGTTGAGTTCCTGATTAACCACACATTCATGCAAACGATTCATATTTGATTAACCACACATTCAAAGCACATTCATGCAACCATACATTCAAATGATTAACAACATATTCAGAGTGAGTGTTGAGTTCCTGATTAACCACACATTCATGTAAACAATTCATATCTGATTAACCACACATTCAAAGCACATTCATGCAAACGATTCATATCTGATTAACCACACATTCAAAGCACATTCATTCAACCATACATTCAAATGATTAACAACACATTCAAAGTGAGTGTTGAGTTCCTGATTAACCACACATTCATGTAAACGATTCATATCTGATTAACCACACATTCAAAGCACATTCATGCAAACGATTCATATCTGATTAACCACACATTCAAAGAACATTCATGCTAATTAACCACACATTGAAAGCAAATTCATACAAATGATTCATCACTCAATGCAGAGTTAAGGTTTATAGCCACTCACTTATGGATCTGTTGTGGCCAGCAACAACCCCCCTTCTTATTTAGTGTTATTCCTAATACTAAATAAGCGGGGACCCTTAGTTAAAAAATCTAAAAAATCAAAGTAGTGTTTAAATTTCCTTTTTCAAATAAAATTACCATCATAAGCTTAGGAAACCCCCTTGGAAAATCTAAAAAGCTAAGTTTTATGATAAGGTAAAATGCAAATCTTTCCTTAGGAAATATCGCATCGCATAAGATAGCGGGATGCCACCTTACAAGCACAATTCCAACATTTGCAAGATCGCGATATGTGATTATAAACAAATATCGCATCGCATTCAGCACAACTCACATTGAAACACTTTAAAATTTGTTGATATGCGATGACGTCGATCACCAGATCGCATTTCGCAAAAAACAGGTTAACAAAGATTGTCATACATAACATTCCTGCGATTTGCGATATTGCGATTTCGCGATACAACGATAATACGATAATGCGATGTCATGAGCTCTCAACTTTGCGATTCTGTGATTCTGCGATTTTGCGATGTTGTAAAGCAAATCGCAAAATCGCTCCATCGCAGATCTTTCGGGCACATTATTCAAGAAAAGTATTTTCCCTAAGCTGACACCTGGTTATGCGCTTTAATGCTAATAAATGAGGTAGTTTCCAGTATTAATGGAATATGGGATCGTGCTTATTGAAAGAATCATTTCACGTAAGGTGGTATACTGCATATGTCTGCGGCATTTAAAACTTTCCCATCACCCTTCCTTGTCATTCATTTTCACTTCACTTGTGAATTGCAGGAACGGAGAGCAGAGGCCAATACGAAGCAATACGCCAGATAAAATGGGAAAGAAAAGCAAAGCCCTGAGCACTGAAGAAAAGGAAATGGTGCCCTTGTATACAGACACGGCCTGTAACAGAGACGCGAGAATAGCTACGTGGGAAGGCATGTATAATCTGCTCGAAGAGGAGAATCCCAGAGTAATGGAAGTAGTTGCTACCGTGGGCTCAAATGGTTCTTCTAAAGCATCCCTTACGGAGCTAGCTTGCTCATTCTTACACCGGATAGCAGCAAGACCCAAAATTCTACCATACACAGTCATGGTCAAGTGGGTACTGGACGACGTTGAGATCAGAAACAGACAGTTTAAAACTCAAGGTCAAGAGATTTTAGAAGTATTATTTTTACAAATTTTGAACTTTATATCTATTAAAAGGAAAAAGCGCAAAAGGCAAAAAACGCATCAAGGAAACCTGGATCAAGGAACGGAGGTAGTTTCCGATGCGCGATTAGCGCCTAGCTTGAAAAGGCAAGCTGCTAATCGCGCATCGCTGAGAAAAATTGCTCGAAAAGGCAAGTTGCTAATTTCCCAGTCACCTGCAAGCCCCAAAAATCGCAAGAAAGTAACGATACAGACAGATTGGAAGCAGAGAGCTCAAGAAAAGGCAAAAGCAATCCAAGGGTTAACCAAGTTGAACTGGGATTATTACTGGGCATACTTGGTAAAGCCACATAGCTAGTGGATGACTGTTAATTATATCATTAATTAGGCCGAAAAGATGGCGCCAGCTCTTGTAGATTCGGTTTTCTCAGCTCAGCTAAAATCGGAAGTCAACCAACCGACTCTTCTCAAACAGATGCTGCATGCGTGCAATTTCAAGGACCAAATACAGAAGTAGTTTAATTTTAGATTCAATTTTAGCTTTAATTTTGTTTTATTTTCCTGAAAAGAGGACGGTCATTTAAACCGCATCCTATATTTTTGTAATAATTTATTTTTAGAATTAGTTAGTAGTATTTAAACCCTTCTCATGCATTTAGAGAAGGGTCCTGAAATTTATCAAAAACTTATCCCCAGAACATGCACTTCTGTACCCTCTGAGGAGGTTTTGGTGAATGAATGGAATAGGATTTATTGATGTTTGCATTTGATATCTGCTACTGATGTTGCACTTTTGTACTCTTAGTGGATGTTAGATCAAGAGGAAATAAATCGTTATCGCTTGAAGCTCATGAGTAGGACTAGTTATAAATGGTATTTGTATCTCTTAACTATTTCTGCCTTGTGTTAGAGTGATTTCCAGTATAGTTATTTATATATTAATGTATGAATGCCTGAGTTATCATTTGGCACTTTTTTATGGTGATAACTATTTATTTATGCTTAGTGTATGAGTAGCTCATTATGCGATATGTTTTTCACAACTGTTTCGTCTAACTTTTTATATGAAGTGGTTCATCCTTATTGAATTCTTTTCTCATAATAGCTGAATGATCTTTATTACCAGTTGCTGTTTGAAATCATTTTAGATCGCATAGAAGAAATATTACACCCCGGGTTAGTGTAGATTTACATATTTCTGTCATTAGAATATAATTTCCTTATTATTAGATTAGAATTAGAGTAGAAGCATTCCATATAGAATCTGTTAGAAACAGAAATATTCATCTTTCTCACACACACATTGAAATTGGGAAACTGGTCCCATATCCCCAGTCAGACCCACTATACCAAACGGAAAAGGAGCTGCCAACCAAGGTCCGGACCGAGCGGGTATCCCCCTTGTTGTAGACCCGATTTTCGGGGCTTCAACAGGATCAAAAGCATGATGAATTAGCAAACTCTTAGCTGTTGGATGTAAAAAACAAGATTCAAGTCTATTCTACATGTTAATGGGTATTTCTATCAATCCAATACATAGATGAAATTTATAAACGCCACTAATGGATCAAAAGCAGTTACACATGCCAAGGGGAATCAAGTGCCATATATTTCAACTCAAAATCTCTGATCAACAAACTTTGTATTTTAGAGATTTTCAACTGCAACTGGGAAAAGATGCTATAGTAGAAAATATTTCCCCTCTTTATATTTGGTGACTCACTACAGCGTAAAGAGCAAAATCCATTGGTGTTGCAGGGCTTCAAATATGAGGAAAAGAGTCAGACAAATGAGCAAATGATTTGGACAACGGATCTGAGGATCCCATGCTTTCATCCATAATGATTTAATTTCTGCATCACTGAATTTGTAATGAAAGAAACTCAAATCTGTATCAACATTCTGGAGATAAGGTCATTTGATCTACAAGTCATTATTTGTGCTCTCAAACGATTTGGAGTCGCGCGAGAAGAAGAAGAGGAAACAATAGAGTGGTTGAAGGATTTAGGGGATCCTAACAGTGATCTGATGGATTGGGCGAGGGAAGAGGCAATGGCTACCTTCACCTGCCCTCTTTTGGGTATGTTCCTCCTTGAATGAGCAGAAGTAGCTATAGGCATCTTGGTATTTATGTTTTGGACTAAATTCAAATGATTAAGCGGTTAAGGAAGATAATAGGAAGTGAAAGCTTGAAATATTGAATGAATGGAGTGCAGAAGCAAGGGAGAGAGGGTTTAGAGAAATGAGATGATAACGAGTATTTAAGCCTTTTTTAGACTTTACCCTACTCTACTAACTAGCACACCCTTCACATGCTAGGTTGCATTACAAATAAGTCAGAGTGCAGAGGATAAATTGAGGAAGTAGTTTGCAAGCCCTTGGTGACTGTTTTTAGCTCTGATTATCCCCTTCATGAAATAAACTAGCATAGATTTAGATTTATTAACACTGAGAATATTATTCAATGACATTGAATATTGACCTCATTTTATTTAATAATCATGGACATCTTCCCCACGCTTGTTGTAGAGCAGCTACCTTTTCTATGTACAATGTTAAAGAAAATGCAGATTACTTTGCAAAAACACTCAAATTGCATGAATTTTAATTCACAAAAGACCAAAACCTCTGTTATTTTAGTAGTAAGTTCAATCCAAGTAAAACCCATATTTATTACCAAACCAACCTGGGCTATAATTAGCACAAACTCATCTGAGGGTTTAGGGAATCTGAAGTTGATGTCACACTTGGGTTTGAATGGGCTTGTAATAATGTCTATATATTCAATGCACCTTTATGTACAATCTAGATTCCATACATCATTACATAGGCACATTCCTATAAAATATTTCATATCTCATTTCCCCTCCAAACTTTAGACTGCGCCTTGTTTCTCTCCCTGCAAACGGTTAGACAACCAACTTTTTTTCCATTTATTTTAATTTTTTAAAATTATATTAATGATATATGAGTAATATGTTATCTACAAAATAATTTAAATTTAAATTTAATCTATAACAACATATTTAAGAATACATTAATTTAAATAGCATTTTCTCTCTTTAAAGTGTACATTATTAGATATTTGGTAATTAGAATTTATTGAAAATAATTAAATTTAAATAACATTAATTGTATATATTAGTCATTTGTGTAATTATAATTTATAAAATATAATTTTAAATTTCAATGTTTTAATTAAACATAATAATTATAAATTTAGTCACTTATATATCATTTTATTGGTAAAAACCACTCTTATCAATAGTTGCAATGGAACAAGGAACTTTGTTATAATTTTGAAAGCAATTGTATCACGATAAAGTTGTGTGTTGAGGGAGGGAGCTGGGTGCAATATGAGGTTCAAGAACATATTTTCACATTTACTTAAGGCTTTACTTGTATTCTCCCAAAATCCACATGCTTTCTTAGGCCTAATTCTCAAGCATATGCATCCCTTAAATTGCGACTAAGGCTCTCATCTAACAACATGTAGGTGTTCTTGGGAACATCTTGACGTTCTTAAGAATATTTGCAAATTCCTATGACCATATGTTGATATTCTTTTTGGGAATTATTATTACTATTTTAAATCTCATGATCAACATTTTAAACCTTGATTTCACCAACGCATTAAGTTGAGCATTTTAAGATTGATTTAGAAAATTTAAGAGTGAGAAGGAGAGCTTAACAATTTACTATTGGATGTTAATTGGATTTGATTTTTTTTAATCTTAAATTTTTTTTACATTATAAAAAAGTAAACAAATATTTATTTTTAACTTTATTAGATTACCCTTAGCTAATTGACATGCATCCTCTAAGAAAATCAAAACCAACATCACATATGAGGAAACACCTCATCCCTACCTAAAACTTGTAAACATAAGCATTGATGTACCAAATCCAGCAGTACCATTATATCACCTCCGTCCAACTATACAATTATTACTACAAATAAAATCTTCCCTGCAACGCATAAACCACATTCATCAACATGACAAAATGCGAAAAATACGAGAAGAATGGCAATCAAGAAATATGCATCTCCAATTATGCATAAATCTCCAATGGTGTTCAGTATGCCATCATTCACCATGCATCTACGACTAACAATATTTAAATCCCCTTGGCAAAGGTAACTTCATTTCCATTCATTCCAATTTCATTTTAACACAACTCACATGCAAAATATTACAAATAAATTTCCACACTTAATTTACATATTACAAATCCTAACAAAATATACATTTTGCAGGTTCATTACTGCTTCTTCAGGTCTTCGATGCCTCCAACAAATTTCGATGCAACTTCAAATATGGAATGACAACCACAATGTTCTTCAGAATATTATTTCTTCTCTAACCTCTTTCGTTACAATTTACTACTTGTATTTTCCAACTGAAACTTGAAAAAGGATGTTTCAAGATCAAATACCATTTTGATAGTTTATGTCTTTACAACCAATTCATTATCAATGGGTTTTAACATATTTTTTAAAAAATCAATTTATTTTAATGAATATAAAACATGTTTTCAATACATCTTGATATTAATTAAATTTTTTATTTAAATAATGATTTCTTAAATAACCCTATCCAAATCGATATGGATACCAAGTTTTTGTTCGCATGGATTCATTTGTTTACCTTCACTTTCAACTAGGCAATCTTTATCCAGATACAAAGGTGTTTAAACAACTTCAATGACTATTTATGACTATTTTTATTCCATTTTATAGCCACTTTAACCCTCGAATAGGGTTTTAGGCATGGCTTCCTCAATTGAAACTCATTATCATCGACCCTTGCTTTCAAAAATGCCCATTCACATTTCAATATTCCTCCACACTCTATGCCTTACAGCGTTTCCTTTGCAACATTAGGTGTAAATGCTAATTAGTTCTACTGTTATCTCTAAATACTTTTATTGATTAAAAAGTTATTAATTCTACTGTTATCTCTAAATACTTTTATTGGTTAATAAAAAGTTTATTAGTTCTACCGTTATCTCTAAATACTTTTATTGGTTCAATAGTCTCATGTTGCTGCTTGTTATCTTGAGGCATGTGAGTTTTACATACCATTTTATTTAAATAACGACCTATTATAATTAATGGCTATGAACTGATAATTTATAAAAGGAATGAATGGCGGTAGCAAAAAATAGCTAAATGATAATTTATAGAAGGGCCACAAATGTTTCCCTTGGTGCATGGACAACTATTGAAGTTAAACACGCATCAACACTTGAAGATTTTAAAGGAACGGGTTGATTATAGCATAGGAAAGTAGGTAAAAATAATGTTTGCCTCACATCCTATAAATGAAATGATTTAATTTAATATTTAATAGAATTAAGAGCAGAATGAGTCATAGTAGAAAAAATAGCTTAGTTAGAAAAAATAGTTTAATTGTAAAGGGTCAGCGATGCTTTTTTTCGGGAATGAACCAACAACTAAATTAACTGTTAATCGAATATATCCTAATTAAGTTTGTAAAGATAGGTTTTTCTTATACAAGTCTATGAGAATTTTGCTATGATTTTTTTTTGGGAATGAACCAACAACTAAATTAACTGTTAATCAAATATAGCCTAATTAAGTTTGTAAAGATAAGTTTTGTTTATACAAGTCTATAAAAATTTTGTTTTCAGTTTTGAAGCACTTTACAGATATCTATTTCAAAAAACCCTCGGTCATTGTATGGTTAGGTGATTAAGTTATTTTTAGTGATGATTTTAAAATTGTAAAATCAATGTTTGCTTTAAAGCGAATATCACTGTAGCATTGTAAGATTGTAGTGTTTATATATTAATGTGCACATTAAAATCCCTCTTTAAAATCTTTGTATTGTAAAATAACATGTATTTATACTGCAAAATCGCTTCAAAACAATTTGTTTTATTTATAAGCTGACATATATTTCTAATGTAAAACTATTATACTTTGTAATATGATGTTGTTTGTTTTTTTATAAGGGAACTATTGTTAGCGATCACTGAGTGACCACTATAACATTTGCTTTTGCTTTTATATGAAACTTAAAATGTGTTTTTGCTTGTATATGCAGCTTAAAAAACAGTAAGATTGTAGTGTTTATATATTAATGTGCACATTAAAATCCCTCTTTAAAATATTTGTATTGTAAAATAACATGTATTTATAGTGCAAAATTTCTTCAAAACAGTTTGTTTTATTTATAAATTGACATATATTTATAATGTAAAACTATTATACTTTGTAATATGATGTTGTTTGTTTTTTTATAAGGCAACCATTGTTCGGGGTCACTTAGTGACCACTATAACATTTTCTTTTGCTTACATATGTAACTTAAAATGTGTTTTTGCTTGTATATGCATCTTAAAAAACAGTAAGATTATAATGTTTATATATTAATGTGCACATTAAAATCCCTCTTTAAAATCTTTGTATTGTAAAATAACATGTATTTATACTGCAAAATTGCTTCAAAACAGTTTGTTTTATTTATAAACTGAAATATATTTATAATGTAAAACTATTATACTTTGTAATATGATGTTGTTTGTTTTTTTTATAAGGCAATACTAAGATTGTAGTGTTTATATATTAATGTGCACATTAAAATCCCTCTTTAAAATCTTTGTATTGTAAAATAACATGTATTTATACTGCAAAATTGCTTCAAAACAGTGTGTTTTATTTATAAACTGAAATATATTTATAATGTAAAACTATTATACTTTGTAATATGATGTTGTTTGTTTTTTTATAAGGACGTCCACAGGCAGTAATCCACATAGATCCATCAAACATGACGTCCACGGGCAGTAATCCACACAGATCCATCAAACACGACCTAGGGCAGTAATCCACATAGATCCATCAAACATGATGTCCACGGGCAGTAATCCACACAGATCCATCAAACACGACCTAATATATCAGGACTAACCCCCCAAGGGCATCGAGGAGATTTGACCTTGTGACCTCCAAAATAGGCAAGGTACTTAGCAATGAGGGCTCGACCAATTGAGCTATCCCTTGGGGTTTTGGTAATATCATGTTATATAGAAATGATTTATTATTTAAAATAAAATATGTTAAATGAATATTTTTTATATTTTTTAGTTGTTTATATGATGCATGGGCTTGTTAGGCATGTGGCTTTATACTATCAAAATACCACCCTTTCTATAATTAGGAGACTAAATATTCCGACATCGGAATAAGTTAAGCTCCTTACAAGAAGACATGTGCTTGTTAAGTATGTAACCTTTTAATATCAAAACATCATCTCTATATTGGGTTATTAAATATTTTAACATCTTTCTTTAATTTGAATTTTGTTTTTTTACACTATGCACAAGTTAAACTATTTTCATTTGTGAAAATGACTTGTTTGGTCATTAAATATTCTAACACTTTTCCTTGATGACAATTTTGTTTTTCTTTGTCCCAAACAAGTTAATTTGTTTTCAGGTGTAGATATTTGGAAGGGTTTAGTATCACCTTGATTTTTAACAAAGAAATGTGAGATCCAAATTTGTACAATTTTTAATGGAGAACAATATAATGGTTGGTTGGTAGGTTCTTGCTCTTCCATTAAATAACCCTTGATCCTATGCTAAATGAGTAACCTATGGTAGTAAGCTTGTTGGATGGTTTATCATATGCATGTTATTCAAGTTCTAATGAATGGGTTACGAGTAAGCTCATGCATTTGAACTAGTTTACCAAATTGGTTATCATATGCATGTTATATAGGTTCCTATACCTTGGAATTTTATTTACCACCTTCTTATTTAATGTAGGTTGTTGTAAATCTCTCTAAGTAATCTAGACTTTCATCGTCTTGTTGACTCATCCTAAACATGTCTTCTTTGGAGTTTCAGGATCTTCAATAAGGTTGATATTTTCTGAAAAATGTCTTTCTCATATCATCCCAATGTCATATATTGAATTCTCCTAATCCCATAAATCATTTCAATGCAAAACTATTTAAAGTAGCAGGGTATAGACAAGTTTTTGTGTATCAGTTGTGTATCCATATGTATGAAATTAGTAGGTATACATTAAAATATTGCAAGAACAAAAGGAGGAATATTCTTCCCTTTTACCTCAATTCCCAAGATTGTAGGTGCATCTAAGATGGGAAATCCAAAAGTAGTTTCATCATCTTAGTCTTCTTCTTCATTTCTAGCTCTTCCTCCTACATTTGATCCTCTTTCATCGTGGTCTGCCTTTGCTTTTCTCTCTTTCTACTTGAATTATTTTCTATTCTTCTTGTCATTTTTATTTCTATTTCATGTCTCTCTTGCTCTTCTCTTTCTCTGTGTTCTTATTCTTTGTTTCTATCTACCATTTCTCCTTCAAACAAATTTTCAAATTCCCTAGTCCAATCAAAATCACCTTCTAATATTTTACTAGGAAAGTGAGGTTCCCTTTAAGATGTTCCTAGTTCTTCACGGATTCGTTGAGGAATTGCTTTTCTTGTTTTTTCTACTAACGAATTTTCAAATTGTACTTGTTTCCTCTTTACATGTTGACCCAATAATGTTTCTTTCTTTCTTCTAATTCTTTTTTAGTTTTTGATGTTCTTGGTACCATGAGAGGTTGAACAATAGCGGGGGGTTTTTGTTTTATGTACCTACCTTTCTAATATCTAAGTCTAGTGTAAAAATGCAGAAATAAACATAATTATAAACTAAAATCTACTTTAAAATTGCATGTATAAGCATGACTAGGATTTGCGAAGACTAAGCTAAAGTGAATGTATAGGTTCTTATCTCCCTTGTTATTGTCTTCACTTGTATAGGTCCTAAATGTTTATATTTTGGGAAAAAATGAATGTGAAATTTCAAGAAAAACTTTCAGATCTAGCTTTAACTCAACATGTACTTAATCGAATTCAAGCTTCTGTGATCCATATCATAATGTATAAAGAGTTTTTTGGAAGAAGTCACATTGAATATTTGGGTCGACACGTTTCAAACCAACAAGTGTGGTTCATCTTCAGGACATGATGAAGAAACAGATCCAGGAAGAGGGTTAAATAAGGAGACAAGTCAACCTAATAGCTAGAAGAAAACGACTATGTTTGAGGTTACGAGGGAGAGGGGACAAGTTTAATAATATATATATATATATATATATATATATATATATATATATATATATATATATATATATATATATATATATATATATATATATATATATATATTTATTTATATTTTAATTTTATTAATTAACTATTTAACGACTACATCTGATTAGGTAAATAATAATATTTAATTCTTGTTTACTTTATCAATATATATATAAATAACTAAAGATTAAAACTGATAATAAAGATTATATATATATATATATATATATATATATATATATTAAAAACTAAACATTCATATTAATATTAGAATTACTAATATTTATATATTATATTTATCAACTTAACGTCTATATCTAATTAGGGTCTTAATAAAATTCCATTCTTTTTATTTTATTTTATATATATAATCAAGATTAAAAACAGTGGGATTTAAATGTGTTACTTTTATTCACCATAATGTGTCTTTTGGGGAAACCCACATGGAATTTCCCCTCATCTTGGTATACAAGGTAAATTGGATTCTTCAGGGCTCAAGGCCAGATCAACATCTCAACAATGTTTGGCTCATGAAGAGCAAAAATGTCACAATGGGATTTGAAACAACTTTTCTTATACCCCACTTGAGATACACTCAATTGATAATCTAAGTGTATTACTACAGAGGTGGTGAATCAATTATTACTTTTTTATGGTTTCAAGAACACTCTACCAACACATTATTGTCCTCTAGTGACGAGACAACATCCAATATTTTGTCCAGTTGTGACACCAAAAAAGAAAATGCAAAAAGGACAATATCCTGAGAGATCTCATAACGGATGTAAATTTTTCATTAAAGGACTTATTGCAATTTTCTTCGAAGATTGTCACCTGAGGAAAAAAGGGAAGGATATAACAATTGTTGATCTCACTATAAAAGATCACCATATTCTCATCCTACAAGGGATGTATGGGTCCAAATTGGCCAATAATTGCAAGATTTTGTCCAATAAAGTTATTGTAACTTACATAAATACAATAGTAGTAATAATAATAACAATACTCATAATTAGAATAAACAATATTAAATAACCAAATATTACATGTCAATTGTATGGATAATTTCATGTGTTGTTGCAATCAATACTCATATTCTATATTCAGTACATTATTTTTATCTCTACAAATTATTTCATGTAATCCCTTACAAATTGGATTTATTGAAGTGAATGGATATCGCTTAAACATGTAATCCCAGCCAAGTTAAAATTGAAACCAAAGATTCAGTTCACTTCGAATTTCAGAGTATGTTGTCGAGTGAAACAATTCTATGCCTTTGTAAGGGAGGATCCATAATGAACCCATGCAAATTGCCATTGTAATAACACATCCCCTATTGTAACAAGTTCTCCTAGGACCAACTTGACCTCCTGTTTTAGATCATGCACACCTTTTCCTTCTTCCCACCCTCACCTCAAACTTCTCTATCCTTTCATTCCCTTCCTTTCACTCTTGGGCAATGTTATCAGAATCGAATTGTCAACAGAACTAGTAGATCCCCTAAACTGAGAACTGGTGAAAAATAGACTGAAACTGGTAATACCATAACAAAAAAATGGTAATACCATAACACTACTCCTGGAAACCTCCAACTAATTCCTCCAGACTAAGATTTCTAAACTCCAAACCTCTTTCAAATCTACTAGTTCCTCCTATAACTTCTTCTTAGCATAGAAGAGGGGCTCTATAGATATGCACATCTTCGATATTTGACACCTTTGATCTGGTTGTGAATGAGGTTGCACATTCTGACTCCTTTTGCATGAAGTGTGGCTTGCACCAGGCTACATTGTACCTCCCTTGACTTTACTCTTATGATCTTCATTGAATGAAAAACCCTTGGATATAATGCCAGAACCAATGGAGAGATGATCTTGTACTGCAACACTTGCAGTGACCTTAGTGCTTGTTCTTTCATCCTGTTCTACCAGGATACTTTTTCTTTCTCTTATAGTTTGAGTGGGATAAATATCCTTTCTAGAAGCCCCCTTGCCATCTGCAATTAGAATGTGACTAGGGTTTGTGGAGGGAGCTAGAATAGGATCTCTTGTTCCTTGTTAGACTCCATATCTTGTGATACTAAGTCTCATTCCAACGAGAAAATAACTCGTCCCTTGACTTGTCTCATTCAAATGAGAAAATAGATCATCCCTTGACCTAAATACATAATAAGTTCTTATCCCCCCTCCAAATAATCCTCAGTTTCTTCTTCCTCCATCATTATATTCTCATTCTATTGTCCATTATCAAATAAATACCATATTCTACACAACATATTTTTGTGAATGTTATGAATTCCTTTACACTGCAGATGTGCAAGTAACGTAAGCCAAATTCTGGGAAATTTTATGGAATATTGGCTTGTTGGTATTTTAATCATATTATTCTGCAAAATGTCTTGCAATGTAGATTAAGAATTAGTGGTATGAGGAATTGGCAAGTATATCTAGTTCATTCATCCATTAAAAGTAGAACATGAAGAGGGATTACCAGAAAATTTCTTACATAAAAATCATGTTCATTGTATGAATTTGCACAAGTAAATATGAATAACAGAAGCAAGTTAATAAAATGTTTAAGGTCCGAGGATCATCCTGAGTTACTAGGGAACATATCTAGATCTGGATTATGGATCTACCATACTTTTGAAAATCTAGGATCTGGATACTGTGGGGAATGCCATGTATAAAAAAATGTAAAAAGAAAAGAATAAGAAAATGTATTCAAAGTTAAGAATCAAAACCATTCATGAATCGCAACATTATAACTGAAATAATTAGATAGTTTATAACTTTCAAGAATGAAATCATGATGCATCATGCTTTATACAAAAAGGATAAAATTGTAAATACAAAATAGAGTCTTATCAATCATCACTCTGTTAGGAAATCAAGGGCAGCTAAATTAGGGTGATTTCTCTTAATTTTGATAACTACTTTTGATGTTCTTTTACTTAATTTGATGTACTTGTAGTTAGCCTCTTCTTTACTTGATTATTATAGTGTTCTTTTATCATCAAACCTATACCAAACCATGAAGATCAATAACACAAGAGGACACAAGATATAGACTATAAGCCAATGCCAAAACCTCTCCTCTTGAGAGGAAAACCCACAAGAATTCTTCTCTTCTTTTAGAATATTCAAATGACGAATTCCAAGACTTAAGACCCAAGACAAAGACCCCTCCAAGACCAAGTGAGACTTCTCCTTGATGAACTTGCTTCTCACAAAGTCAACCCAAGTCAAACTTGCTTCACAACTGTTATGACTTTTTCCTTTGACCACAAATTTGGACCTACAACTTACGACTGCAATTTTTGGCCTAGCTACATAAAACCTAGCTTCGCACATGTGGGAAAAGATGGTGAGAAATGTCTCTTTCTTCCCTCACTTGAGGAGTTGCTTCTTCCTCAATAACTTTCCTATCAAATAGATCCTTTTGAACCCCAAACTTCAGCCTTTTTAGTGATTGCAATTTCGGTCTTGTTGTTGCATAAGATGCCCCATTTCACTCTCACGTGTGAGATGATGCAACCCAAAACAATCGATGATGTAACCTAAAATAGTCTCCAAAATGCTTTGATCTTTATTCCTGGTGTTCCCTTCTTCGCTTGAATTTAGTATTTTTTTTTTGTCTTTTTGTGAGTTGAATGGATTGTCCTCAAGTGTGGTTGAATGCCTTGTATATTTAGCCTTTTCTTGGAGCTAAAACTATCATTGTGAGGCCGACTTGCCATTGCTAGGATGACTGGTCTTCTTGTAAGCCAACTTGGTCTAGGAGGAGGACATTTGACTCTTTTCACTCTAAATAAATCCTTTTTACATGATACAACATGCCCAATAGGGTCTTTACATATGAAAATGAATTCCTTGACTTTTTGACTTCATGAAAATTCCCTAGAAGCACTCAATGGGTACTTGAACTATAAATAAAATTACCTTGAACATGAAATCCATGCTACAAAATAATAATAATATTTTTTTTCTTTCTTTTACAATGAATACATAAAATCAATAGTGCATGAGACATTATGAAGACCAAACCTAGTTACATTTTCCAACACACTCTATTGATGTGATAATATAGAGTAGGTCTAACAAAATATCTCAAAATGGGTCTACATCCTCATCACCTGAATATTTCAACTTTACATCATACAAACCACTTGTCTTCGTGGAAATCTGCCTTAAAGTCTAAAAATTTGGAGCAGGGTATGATGGTAAATGAATTTCATACATTGTTTGACAACTTGCTATGGTCTATGTATCATACTGTTCTAAGAGAAGACTTCACCTAGAGTTGGATGGAATTTCCAAAGCTTCACCAACATAATAAGAAACTAAAAATTAAATTTTTAATGTCTTGAACCTTTCATTGAGATTTATCTTTTGCTTTACAGTCTTCAGGTAATTAATAATAGCGCTATATATATTAAATAGAATATCCACTGTGTGGGGTTTCAAACAGGTGGAAAAACATCCTTTAATAAAAATTCAAAAACCCCTAAAACTCTAATTTTATTTGCTTGGGATCTGGCATGTGAGGGCGAGCTGGTAGAGGATTTGTTTTGGCAGCAGTGGATCCATTTCTGGGCTTGAATGATCCATTTACGTGTCAAATCCTATGCAGATGTGGGCTGATTTGTATTTGTATCTTGATCTGAAATGTGGATTTGCAGATCCAGCTTCAAGCCCTTGCAGATCTGGTAATACAGGGATTATTTATATCAATATGAGTGTTACAGGCCATGTGCTTTATATAACTTTAGATGTTATGCAACATATCAATATTACCAGCACCAAGTCAAAAACAAATATGAAGTCTGAATATTGTGATTCTCCCCAGTGTAATCTACAACCACATATCTATGTACTACTTCAAGGTTGCTTGATGAAATTTTTTCTCATATTTATGCGCATAATGTAACATATAAATAGAGAAGTGCATGATACAAGTTTAGAATGATAAAATATGCTCATTGGTATGAATGTTTGATACAACAATGGCTATGATTTGTTTATTGTTGATAATAAGTACATTACTTCCTGGGTATCTTCTTTTTCTGATTGTAGCTATTAAAAATATATTTTTTATGATGATGCTCTAAAATATCAAGCCTTTTGATTGTTAGCTATTAGCTAATATTGGTAAAAGTACATCATGTTCCGAGCATTTTCATTTTCTGATCATAGCTCCTGAAAATATATGTGAAATGACCTTTTGGTAGTCCTTTTGATTGTAAGCCAATAATGGTAAGGTGACTTGCTTTGATGATGTTATGAAACCAACTCACAAAAATATAGAAAAGATAGATCAATGACTAAAAAATCAGCCTCTTCGAGGGGAAACCTCTTTTACATTACACAAATGAACAATTCTTGGATGATACAAATGATAAGACCTCCTTTCTACATATAGGAGTCTAAGGGGTCCCAATATAATGAGAGCCTACATAACAATAATATTGTAGGGGCACAACAATAACAATAGTGGGCTTCTATGGGGCACAATAATAACAACATGGGGACTACTTGGGCACAATAATAACAACATGGGGACCACATGGGAAAAACAATACAATAAGGGGGTTGCACTAATAATAAAAAGGGGCTACACTAGTAGTATAGGGACCTAACATGCCCCTCTCCTTCAAAAAGTGTTGTCCTCAACGCTTGAGTAGTTCTTGATGCTTATGTATAAAATTCTCCTCCTCCCATGCAAAATATTCAGTAGTTAAGTTCTTCCACTTGATGGGATACTCAGAAATTGATTGATTTCGTAGTTGTCGGGTTCTTCTTTCTGTGACTTTTTTAGGTTCCACTATGATTTTTCCTTGCTCGTCAAGTTCTAGCAATATTGTTTGAACTAGGAGCTTGTCACCTATAACCTTATTTAAGCATGAAACATGGAAAACTGGGGGAACTTGGGAAGATGTAGGAAGCTCCAATTTGTATTCCATAGTACTAATCTTTTGCATCACCTTGTAAGGACCATAGTAATTTGGTGATAATTTATTATCCTTCTTAGCTTGCCTGAGGGACATTTGTTTGTATGGTTGTAGCTGTAAAAATACCCAATCGCCTACATAAAAACTTCTTTCACTGCGATGTTTATCTTCTTATTGTTTCATTCGATTCTGCACCAAAGTGGGGTTATCCTTTAAAAGTCGAAGAACTTGTTGTTGATGCTCGATGTGATATTTCACTGTTTGAACCTTTTTCTTCTTAATATGTACTTCTATCTTGAGAGTTTCGAGTTGTAATTCCTACCAAATGCATTAAAATATATGGCCAGATTCATTTTTGATGTTCAATGTGATCTTTCACTTCTTGAACCATTTTCTTCTTGATATGTCCTTCTATCTTGAGAGTTTGAGAAATGGTAATTCTTGCCAATGCTTTACAAGATATGGTTGGATTCATTTCTTCTTTCTCTGGGGTTGGTTATTGGTGTATATCCTCTTCTTTTGATGTTTCTTGATCCTTTTCTTCCTCTTCTTCACAATCTATGTAAAATAATTTCTTCTCAGCACACTTATGGCCTTTAGTGTATTTTCTATCACAGCTGTAAGAAAGCCATTTTTCTCTTTTTTCTTCCAATTGTTGTGGTGTAAACCTTGTAGGTTGTGGAAGGCTACGAGAAAAAAAACTTCCATATTTATAGTTGTGAGTGGTAGGATTCTTTGTTTCCATAATTTCGCTGTGAATTTTTCTTGCCAACCTGAATGCCTTCTCCAATGAATCAAGTTCCCAAAGACGAACCTCATGTTGAATGTTATCGTTTAAAGTCCCTATGAAGAAATCAATCCTTTGCTTCTCTGGAATATCTTTTACCCTTATATTCAATTTTTGGAATTCCTCAATGTGCTCTGCCATTGAACCCTTTTGTTTGAGATTTATCAATTGGATAAAGAAGGTGTTTCTCTATGTATCCTCATAATGTGCTATCATTTCCTCCGTGAAAATTAACCAGGTGACAAGTGGTTTACAAGAACAAAGCCCTCTATACCATACAAAATGATTTGGTTCTAAATATAAAGATGCAATATGTACCTTTTGTAATAGTCGTACATCATGTAGATCAAAATGTTGCTCCATCTGTACTATCCAATTTACCAGATCCTTGCCATCAAACTTCCTCATATTGCTTTTTCTTGATTTTAGGAGCTCGATCTTGAAACAACTGTAACTCTGTAATTTCAAATCTCCAAGTTCTGAAATTGCGTCATGTGGTAGCTCTCTCAGTCCTCTTTCTAACCCCACCAGTTTGATAAATATTGGGTTCTCCAAGAAAGAGTTATGCCAAAACACCTACGATGACCTGATTATAGACTCATTCAGTAGAGATAACTTGTACGAAGTGCCACATGTCACTGTTTTGATCTTCGGACCTGAAAATGATATACAGAGAAGTACAGTCCATCCTCTCTCTATAAATTCTTACGAAATTTCAATCTGATTCTCAGAGAGAAAGTTATGACAATTTTCCCAAGGTCACCTGTTTGGGATGTAATTTGGGAGCCTGCAAAAACCATAAATGTCTTGGACCATATCTTCGAAAATATAGCGAACCAAGATCTGAAATATAGGCCCGAGCTTCAAGAATATTATAGCTCAAAGGGTTTTAATTTCAGAGTTTGAACCTTCATAGGAAAAAAACATATAATGAATATTCCACGATGACCTGTTTGAGATGGAATTTTGGAGCTTGCAAAAACCCTAACTTCCTTAGATCATATATTTGAATCCATGGATGTAAAGGTGACACATCGTGGATGCTTTGAACAAAGGTGACTTGATGATGCTGCGACACAACATAGGCCCAGTGGGGACCATGAAAACATGAGAAAATGATGGTTACTCATGACATATCGACACGTGAGATGACAAGCATTGAGAGGAGGTGGTGCTCAAGGTACAGGCATCACATCTGAAGAAATTCAATTTTGAGAGGCGACGAAGAGGCCCTTCTTGGAAAAATGGTTTCCTAGTGAAGTACCAAATCATCAAAATGAAGAGAGATCCATTAGAGTACTCGGTGAGAGATTTCCAATGGTGTTGAAAGTTCGTCAGATGGAGCTACGGTCTGGTCACAATGTGCAACAAAAAAACTGTGAGTTTTCCTAGAAAAGGGCTTTTTCCCTCCAATTTAATTCATTTTCTAAGTGAGCTGTGGTGAATTTGGAGAGGAGGAGAAGGCCCTAAAGCTCATGGAGATCATAGCGGAAAAACTAACCATCAGAATCAGGGTCTATAACTTTCAGGCAAGTGGCCTTACTTGTCTAAATATGGCCTTAATTCTTTTTGGAATGATGGTTCCTGTTGAAGAATTAAGGGAAGAGGAAAATGAGAATAAACTACTATAGGAGGTCTAGAATCGTCCTCACCCACTAAGTCAAACATGGGGACTATGTGGTAAAGGTGGTATGACATAGAGTAGAATATTTGAAGGCATGGTATCAAACGTCTACAATATGCGATGTGAATATGGCTCGTCGGAAAGGCTAGTAGGACAAACTATCCAAGGAATGGGAGGATAATGGACCATACCTAGATTTGGTGGGATCTAGGCCGAGACTTATGTTAATCAATTGAGAAGATGGCCAGGGGAAAATCATCATGCCCCCAAGCATGGGATACTTCTCGCAAATATATGGGATGGAGGGGACTGATCTGGTATATAAAAGTGGGGATGATGCCCCCTAACAAGAGGATTTTATGGAGTGCCATTATGTTTCAAGTGCTTGAAAAATGGATTCAATCATCTCGGCCCAACTTGGCAAGAGATCCTCCAAAGGATGATAAGGAGGTGTAGGGGCCTATGTGCCCCCTAGTATGATATGGGCATACTAGATGTATTTAGATTGGTGGACTCCAAATATGGAAGGACGTACGCACTATGGTGCATATCGTGCCAAGGATAATCAGGGGTAGCCATGGCTTCCATGATGTCATCATCAGAATGGAAGATGGGGGGATGAGAGGAAGATTGACTACATGATGTGGTAGCGGTACCTGGTGCATCACACTGAGAAAGAAGGTTAACATACACATCATCTGAACTGGTAGACGACCATCTAGTAGATGGAAAATCTATTGATGTTGAGACCTAGGTTTCTAATGAAGGAGGTTCGATAGAAGCGCGCGCAGAAACCTCACAAAGTTTTTCCTACGAGGAACTCGAGGATGACGACAGGTAAAGGATATGGACTGTGGATTCTGTCATCTCGACATCGAGGGGAGGGATCATGATGGTGGGACTAGAGTCCCCCTTTTCTGGTGTACTAGTAGTACCAGAATCCACAAGTAGATGAGTAGATGATCCATTACGAGTGGCCTTGTACATGCAAAGCACTTGAAGGCAGTCACGAAATTCATCGAGATGAAGGCAACAATGGGAATAATGACCATAATGATCACACAAGGCACAAGTGTGATTTGTGCGCAACGCTTTGAGTTCCTAGCTAGTCCCGGTAAGGTAACTTGGACCTCAGGGATCTTTGACTCAGGGAACGTTTCATGAACCAAAGGTTTGAGACGAGGAAGATCACGATAATTATTGAAGGCATGCCTAACTACCTCACACAAAACACATGAAGGTGTCGGCTTTGGATGTTCGGGAGCTAGAGGTGCTTGGGGAGCCTTTTCCTTAGGTTCCTTCTTCTTGGCTTTTCCCCTGTGTTTGGATGCTGTCCTAACAGGAGTGGGTTCCTATTGAGGTTGTGGTGGAACTGGAGCAGTGATAGGGGTCGTAGGGACCAGCTGAACTGGGGTCAAAGCATGATATGGTTTGAGCTGACCAGGCAGAGTGTTCAATGGGGGATTAATGTACCACACTGGGATCCCCAAAGTCATATTAGGGAGAATCAACGAAGACATGATAGGGACAAAATATTCCAAGAGGAGGAAACAAGAAAGGTATTTATCCTGTAGGGTAATGTCCTAGCGGAACAACTCTTGGATGGTTGAGACCTAGAGGAATGGTTCTTGCTGGGAACAAAGGGGAGGCACCCACAAAAGGAGGATGTCCTGGGGGGGTGGATCCAGATGGCTTGGATGAGATAGTAACAACGGGGTGCTGAGGAGTTGGCTATTGATCAGATGTACCCAACTACTTTTGAGCAGCCCGTGGCAATGGTAACATGAAAACACTCAAAGAGCTAGACTCAGAGATAGGAGGGGGAGGACCGAGGAAAGAACCTAATAATGAGGAATATTTGTATACTCCAGGTGAAACATCATATGATCTAGTCTGAACACGATCCATTGATTATCTGCATATCAAGGATATTCACTATATTGTTATTCTGGGTTTTTCATATGTGTGGAGACTTCTTTCCTAAAGGCTTATTTTTTTTAACTTTATCAGTTGAAAAATGTTGGTTTAATTGTGTTTGCTGAAAATCTATTTCTTTGAGGTAAATGCCTATTGTCTATCGATTCTGCAGGACAAATCAAGAATAGCTAAATGGATTGATAATTAGTTAACTGGTTAATGTTTGGTTAAATGTCATCTCCCTTTATGTTATCTTTCTCTGTTTGAGGCAAAGACTCATCGAATGTGGTTTTTGCAGGCTAGAGCATGAATATATTATGAATCATCATATGGAAAGGTCCATCCAAATGATACGATATTGAAGCTTCAAAGGACAAAACCATATTACAAAAGAAAGCGTGCTCATGTATGTAGTTTCTTTGTTCCAAGTGAGTGTACATGTGGTGCTGAATGTCCATACCAGCATGAGATGCCTATAACAAGGGAGATTTCTCAGCAGAATATAAAATATTGACATTATGGGTAAGTATTATTGTCTAAATATTCTTGATTCAGTTGATTCTTTTGTGAGTTGAAGTTATTGTTTGATATCTTTTGAGGTGCAATCCATAATCATTTTTTGAAGTGTTGCATAACTTCCATATACAAAATTCTGCATGTTTGGGTGCTGGACCAGTGTTACCAGACTCTTTTGAGTCAAGCCAACTTGAAAGTTTGTCTCTCCTATGTGAGGAAACTGAATTGAGTCAGCACTTCCTTTTCTGGTTCAGCCCCGAGTCATGCTCACTATTATGATTTGTGATTATGACTTAGTCTTGCAAGTTAAACACAAATCGCATTGACTCAGTGAGTCCGACTTGGTTGTGATTAGTATGTCTATAAGATACAGAGAAAAATGAATGCTCATTTTACCTTTTGCTAACCAATGTTAAAGCAGACAATGAACAAGTTTGTTAACTTCAGTGTAATTCCATACCTAACTCTAAAAGAGTCATGACATTTGGTCATTTTGAGCCTACATGGAGGTGAGGCTGACCTTGAAAATTTACATAAGAGTGGGCATAAATTCAAATATACATTTCTTCTTATCCAAATTTGATGATATTTAGGTCAATTTTGGTCCTCTCGAAAAGAGGAATTCAATGCCATAATTATCTTCTTTTAAAACACTTGCCCAAAGTGGAATTTGGCCTTAGTTACCAATTTTAACAAAACTATTTGAAACTAAGAATCTAATGTGGGAGTTTGTTTTGGCACCATTGATTCCATATCACTTATTTGGGTAATTTTGCTTCTATTTAGGGCATGGGAATTAGAAAGTTATTGAGCTAAAGATTTATTGGAAAATAGTGGTTGCAGTTAACATCAAAGAGTGTTATTGGGATGTGATAGACAAGTTGACAAACTACCTCTAGTGTATCTAACATACATAAATTAAAGGTTTTAGTCAAGCCTTCCCGTGGTCAATTCCTGATGTTTCTAAGTGTTTGTTAACTTATGAAATCCTGTTGTTTTCCTTGTTGCACGAGTCTTCAGTCAGGAGTATCTGTGGAGTCTAGACCATATTTTCAAGAATAGACTCGAAATGGAATTTTCATGTGGCATCATATTGATGTTTTTCATGCCCTTTTATTATTGATCCATTTTCTTCAATTAAACCCTATATGATTTGGTTGCTATAATTATATGGTGTTCTTTATTCCAAGGCACTTGAAAGGCATATTTATCATTTAAGTGGTGTTTTTTGGTTCTAGACAGACATTGTAAGTCAGATATGTACAAGTTCTGAGAGGGTAGTGTCATGAAAGGAACATCATGTTCTATTGGAATTCTTTTGAAAGGATATAACAAAATTTAAAAGAAGTGTGAAAAAATATATGCATTCTTATGTATTGGCAGTTACTCATTACGTCATTCTGTTCTGCTTGTTAATTGCTAAACTATACTTTTTCTGCAAGGTTGGAGTATGAATATTTTGTCAGGATGAAAAAGAATGGGGCCTTTTCTTTACCATGATTCAACAAATTTCATTAAATCCTTAAATTATTGTCAATATAGATAACTTCCTTCTTGAATCTAATGGTTTTTTATGATTTATCTCTGAGCAGAGTAAATGATCCAGTTGTAGCAAGGTTGTTGAATAAATCTGGTGAGATGCCATCCCTTGTTCCTCCTAAAGATGAGAGTATAAATACTATGTATGTGGGTAGGCTTGATTCAAGGGTTACCGTTAATAAGTATTCTTCTCGAAGATGTACGAAAAGGAACCACTTAAGACCCCATATGACAAACAATCCTAACAATATAAATTACTGTTAAACAGTGTAGATCTGCAACAAATGATAGAAACAAAACCTGTCAAAGCCCTGATCTATGCCACAAACATAGTTAAACAACAAAATGGAATAGTAA
Source organism: Pinus tabuliformis (assembly GCA_031772625.1). Taxonomy (NCBI): domain Eukaryota; kingdom Viridiplantae; phylum Streptophyta; class Pinopsida; order Pinales; family Pinaceae; genus Pinus; species Pinus tabuliformis. The sequence continues at coordinate 932,454,509 of CM062810.1, read as the reverse complement.
AATAAGCACAAAGAACTCCAATAATCCAATGGAAACCAAATATATAAAGAATATATTTTATTAAACAACACCTGTGAAGGGAACAAATAATGTTACCCATCCCCCTCTATGGGATGGGTTCTTGGCTATCCTCAATGTCTTTAGCTTTTATAGAGTCTCTCCTCTATAATGTGTAAAACCAAGCAAACAAAATGTTTGAGCTCAATGAGAACTCAAATGAAAAAGAAGATGGGGTGCAACAGTGATAATAATCAGAGCCGCAACAGTGAGTGCAACGATGAAAATAATCGAAAGTGAAGAATGAATGGAAAACCCTTCTATTTATAACAAAATATTAGGTTATCCTCGAATAATGAGCAATAATAAAATATTATTAACCCCATTATAGAATTAACCGTTTGGAAGATTTTATTATTTTTGGTTTGGAGGGAAAAAATATTTAAACTTTTATTTAGAAATAATAAATAAATAAATGATTTATTTATCATATCAAGAAATATGGTTAAGGAATAATAAACAAATAATGATTTATTTAATTATTCCTAAGGGATTTGATCAAACATGACAAGGAATAATAACTAATTAGTGATTAATTAATTATTCCTAGAGAAAAATAAGATAATTAATGATTTATCTATTTATTTCTCATAATTGGGTCAAATGTGACAAGGAATATTAATTAAACAATGTTTCAATTAATTATTTCTAGAAGATAATTAAATAAATAATGATTTATTTAATTATTCTTCATGGGTTTAATTATAAATGACTTAACAAATGTGGTTTAATAAGTAATTTCTCATAGTGAAAGCAATTTTACTATGGTAAAATTGGCCCTACATGGTGTACTTTGATCCATCTAGTACATTACAGCTAGATGATAATTATTTTGTGATAACAGATTGGCCCCCAATGCACGAGTGTTAGGAGAAAAACGTATGACCGAAGTACGTTGTAAGGACACAATAACCAGACAGCAAAGTGGAGTCCGAGAGAGAGAGAGACCAATGGAGCTGAAGTGAAAGAGGATGAAACAAGAAAGGTATTTGTCGTACACGGTAATGTCCCAACGAAACATCTCCTAGATGGTTGAAACCTGGAGGGAACAAAGGGGAGTCACCCACAAAAGGAGGAGGTCCTAGGGAGGTGGATCTTGATGGCTTGGTTGAGATGGTAACAACAGGGTGCTGAGGAGCTGAATGTTTATTAGATGTACCTGACTACTTTTGAACAACCCATGATGCTTGTAACATGCAAACACTCAAAGAGATAGGCTCAAAGATAGGAGGGGGAGGACCGGGGAAAGCACCTAATAATGAGGAATATTTGTAGACACCATTGTGCCTGGAGTCCCTATTACTTTCATTTATACCAATAAGTATGATCTAGTTGCTTCCGAATCCAGTAAGATCAAGGATTGGGGGTTCCAGTAGATCACCAATCCCCCTGTTGAGCCCTACAATTCCACCTCCACTTTATCATACCTTCTCCCTAATCTCCTACTTAACTCCTTTATTTTCTCTACATAGCACTTTGAATCTTGCAAAAAAAAATATCAAGTTGTTCCATTTGAATCTTTTGTTTTAGCAGACGTTGTTTCTTAAAGCTACTACTACCTCTTATATTCCATGATAAAACTTTCATGATTTAACTGTAGTTTAGAGTGGGCGAGCATAACACTCTCATCTTACCTAAATTTATTAGCATAACTCCCAACTCCTTGAGGGCGACACTGTTCGACTTCCTCCCTCTTTTATGATGGCTCTTCTATGGCACCAAAAATGTCTGAGATCCCATTACTTTCACTCCTAACTCATCTTTTTCTGGATGCAGTATTTTCTACCCCCTTAATCTTGTTTCTTCTCTCATCATGTATAGATATTGGATTCTATCTATTTGATCCACATTGATTGCTTCTATCCCTTGTTTTCTCGCCTGTTCCACCAAATCCTGGATATTAATTCTCTCCTGCTCGATTATCTCCTGCAATTCTGGATCCTATGTTCCTACTTCACTTGGGGTCATTTCCGTATCTCCATCAAAACCTTTAGGTAGATCTGGGATATCCCATTGCTATTCAAACTCCTCGTTCAACTTTAGCCTTTCTTCCTCTCTTCCTTCTCTTTTTTCCTCACTGTCCTCTTTTTCCCCTCCTTGTTCCTTTGTGTTTTACTCGGCTAGGACTTCAAAGCTGTTTCTCTGAGCTTTTCTTTCCCCCTGATTTCATTGTTGTTTTCTTCTATTAGGTCTTCCCCTCGAAGTGGGTCTGACAAAACCATCTGCATCCTTTCAGTCTATCTCTTTGTTTTGTTCCTCCATTTTTCTTAAAGGGAATTCCCTTATCAAGTGTCCATGTTCATGACATCTTCTGCATCTGAAAGGGATCTGTTCATAGTCCATTGGTTGTAACCGAAATTCATCACGAAACTCTAGTTTGACTGCTTCAGGCAATGCCCTAGAGACATCCATTTCAACACAGATTTTTGCATATGTTGTGTATCTTCCTTGTAAAGTTTCTTTTGATATTTTAATTAATTTTCTGAGAGAATCTCCTATCATATTTAGAGTTGTAGGGATCAAATAGTCCAGGGGAAGGGAATACAACCTGACCCAAACTGGGACGCATGTAAAGGTTTCTTTCTCTGGGTGAAATTCTCCATCCATGGCCTCATGCATAAACTAGTTGATGCAAAAGAATAAGGACCACCATCAAAGATTCAGTCTCTGTCTTCCATATTGGAAAACACCACTGTAAAAAATCCTTTAGACCCTAGATGTAACTCTATTTCTCCTCGCAGTTTCCAATGATGTTTAGTCCAATCACACAAGTCTTTTTCTGTGGGCCAAAGACCCATAAACTTGTATATGACAACATATGACCTCATGCATTCCTTGAATGCCTGGGTCTCGGGATCGATGATCAATGTCGTTGGGATCACCATTGTTTTTGGCTTACATGACCCTGTGGAGCCTTTTGACTTCTGATGTTGCTGCTGGTATGCTTGCTTTCCTATTGGGTCCTTGTCATCATTTATTCTCTGTCCTTTCCCACCTACTTCTGCCAAACCTTGGACATTCTCTGACAAAAAATATGCATATGCACCGAAGCCCATCCTGAGCCCCTTTCCTTTGTCCATTACCACATTTTGATAGGAGGGATCCCTGCTCCCTCCTCTAAAATCCATCCACGTAAAACCATAGCTACTGCTACACAGAAACCCTTTCTTATCCCTCTTCAAAATACTGTATGAAATTTATTCCCAATATCATGTCTTATCAATACCACATGCATATGATAATTCTTTTAATTAATGAGTTTAATTAAAAGGCAAAAGAGAACATAACTAGTTTGGAGATAAATCTCAACCTTTGATTTGTGAATACTATTAAAAATATTTTAGAATATTTAGAGGAGGACATAGGGTAAATCCCTACCATCTTCTTAATAATTATTGATAATTAAATTAAAATTCTCAAATCTTTATTCCAAATAAACATGTCTATGGGCATAATTAAAAAATATTAAAAAATTAAAATAAAATAAAATATTTATAAAATATTTTGATTGCGAAATGAGTTATGGTTTTTGGGGATATGGTATTTATAAGTCATGGTATTATAGCAAAGATACAACATACATAATGGAGATAATATAGGTGTTATGTTAGACATTGGATGTTAGATATAATTTTTTTTAAATTCATTTTTTTTTATATTGTAAGTTTGTTTTCATTAATAAAATTAAGAACACATTTGTAGAGAAATGATTATGTAACCATATGTAAATTTAATTAATAATCACATAAAATTTTAATACTTACAACATAACAAGATTCTTAGATCCATCTTAACTTCGGATCTACCAAGCCCTAAGAGGGACCAAATCTATTTTCAAACTAAAAGAGGTTTATATCTCAAGAGATCCCTCTAGGGGCTTGGTAGATCCAAAGACTCTAGATCTACGCTTGTTTTATTATTAATTTTTTATTTTATTTTATTTGTTGTTTTTAGTTTTATGTAATTTGACCAATTCAAAATGTTTTATTGATAACCATCATCATTATTATTATTATTATTTTATTTTGACTGAGTCAAAATGTTTATAGGACATTACAACATCTTGCTATATTATAAATATAAATTTTTATGTGCTTATTACAAAGTTATTATTTTAATTGATATGATAAAATGCATGTTAATTTATAACTACTATTTACTATTTATATGTTATACATTTTAATGTGATATGTATATTATGATTTTCATTTATCTACAAGTTTGTTGGTAATTTTATTAATAAAAAAATTACAATTTAAAAAAATTGAATTTAAAAAATATATCTAATGCCTACACATCTACAATAATACTTACACCAACTTAGATCCATCTTAACCCTAGATCTATCAAGCAAGTGTCCAGAGGGATCAAACCTCTCAAGGTGCAAACCTCTTTTTTGAGTGCAAAACTTGAGGAAAGGTTTGCAGCTCAAGAAATTTGATCCCTCTCAGCCCTTGATAGATTCAGGTTTAAGATGGATCGAGGTTGGTTTCAGTCGTGTGTGCAGTCATAAAACATTTTATTGAACATATAATTATTTTGATCATTTTAAATATGCTAAATATGTCTAATATTAATTTGGTCAATTTAACTTTTAGTTTTCTTAGTTACCTCAGTTTTTTGAGATGAAAGACACTGTTAATAACTTAATGATGAAAATGATGATGTGAATAATAAGAATATAATGGATTACCACAGGGGCTTCACTCAATGAACCTCTGACATATCATGTGCGTTCATGTCATATTAAACAATACCCTTAATTTGACTACATATTGGAAAATACCTCTAAAATTCATATTATTTACCCCCTACCAATATAAAACCAATACACCTTCCCAATTTAAATTCCCCTACTTTCACTAGATATTGTAGGTATCCATTTTTTTGTTAACATTTTTTATACCCCTTTATATTTTTTCATTAACTTTGGACTCCATTTTTTATACTTGCTAATATAAAAACCCTCTCCCCCCTATATATCCCCCAATATATTATGTAATTTTTTCCTCAATAAATATCCCCCAATATGAACCCACGTGGTATGGTATTGCTCCCCAAGTGAAGCCCCCGTGCGAATTACAAACAATCTTCATTGCGATCAACTATTTTCTTCTACTATTCTTATTGTCACACCTATTGGTTATCTTCTATTACGGTGTTTGAATGCAAAATGATTAAAAATGTTGAATGATGGAAAATGGGAATAATAAGAATGTAGCCAATTACAAATAGTTCACAATTTTAATAAGAATACATTTAAGGTAAGTGAACTTTTTATTTAGGATGAAAATTCAAGTATTTTATTTATGATTGAATTACCGTAATAGAGAAGCCAATCCACGTTATGAATAATGTTTATGTGCATGTACACTGAGAGAGTGTTTGTATATTTTGGGGGTGAGATATATATGTAGATGGAGCGCGGAGAGAGGGAAGAAGAGAGAGGAAAAAACATGGAGGGAGGAAGAGATATAGATATGGAGAGAGAAGTGTTAAAGAGAGAAAGAAGGGGAAGAGAGGGAGAGAGTGGAAAAGGGAGGGAGAGAGAGAGAGATAGATAGATAGATATGGAGAGAGTTTGTATTTTTGGGGGGTGAGATAGAGAGATAAAGAAGGAGAGAAAATGGGAGATAGAGATACAGATGGAGGGGGAAAACATGTGCTTAAACTGAAATCAATGCACACTATTAATCTAATTACCTTGAAATTAATGTACATCATACATCTAGTTGCATCAAATCAACATCTACATTGAAATCAATGCATCTAGTGCAAACAATCAAATAGGATTAGAAATAAACATCTACACTAAAATCAATGCATCTAATGCAAACAATCAAATAGGATTAGAAATTAAAATCTACACTAAAATCAATGCATCTAGTGCAAACAATCAAATAGGATTAGAAATAAATATCTACACTGAAACCAATGCATCCAACATAAGCAATCAAATAGGAGTAGAAATCAACATCTACACTAAAATCAATGCATCTAGTGTAAGGTATTAAATAGGATTAGAATTTGACATCTACACTAAAATCAATGCATCTAGTGCAAGTGATCATATATGATTATAAATCAATATCTACATTAAAACCAATGCATCCAGTGCAAGCAATCAAATAGGAGTAGAAATCAACATCTACACTGAAATCAATGCATCTAGTATAAGGTATTTTATAGGATTAGAAATCGATATCTACACTAAAATCAATGCATCTAGTGCAAGTGATCAAATAAGATTAGAAATCAATATCTACATTGAAACCAATGCATCTAGTGCAAGCAATCAAATAGGAGTATAAATCAACATCTACACTGAAATCAATGCATCTAGTGTAAGGTATTAAATAGGATTAGAAATCGACTTCTATATTGAAATCAATGAATCTAGTGAAAGCGATCAAATAGGATTAGAAATCAACAACTACACTAAAATCAATACATCTATTTTTAGTGAAAAACCAAAATATTCATGACTTTCTAGATCTAACTTCTATGTCTATATTTTTCTCTGTGTGTCTCTTTCTTCTTCCTTCTCTCTCCACCTTCTATTCTGTGTCTATCTCCCTCCCTCTCTCCTTCTACTCCCCCCACCTCTCTCCCCCGTCTCTCTCTCTCCACCTCTCCCTCCCTTTCTCTATCTTTATCTTCTTCCCTATCCCCTCCTGCCATCTATATTTATAGCTTCCTCCATCTCTCCTTATTTGTCTCTCTATATCATCCCCCTAAACACATATTACGCTCTCTTTCTCTCTCTCTCTCTCCCCCTCCCTTTATTTGTCTCTCTCTTCTTCCCTCTTTCCCCCTCCATCTATATCTCTATCTCCCTTTGTCTCTCCTTATTTATCTCTCTATATCAGCCTGCATACACTCTCTCTCTCCATATATATCTATTTATCTATCTCTCCCTCTTCCTCTACCTCTCTATCTCTCCCCCCCTCTCTCTACCCTCTCCATCTATATCTCTATCTCAGACCCCAAACATACACACACTCTCTCCATATCTATTTATCTATCTCTCTTTCTTCCTCTCCCTCCCTCCCTATTCCTCCCTCTCTCTCTCTTTCTTTGTCTACATATCTATCTCTCTTCCTCCCTCCCTCTCTTTGCCTCTCTCTTCTACCCTCTCCATGCCTTCCATCTATATCTCTATCTTCCCTCGTCTCTCCTTCTCACCCTCAAAAGATACACTCTCTCTCCATATGTATCTATCTATCTCTCCCTCCCTCTTTCTCTCCCTCTCTCTCTTCCCCTCCTCTCTCTCTCTCTCTCTCTCTCTCTCTCGTCATCTCACCATATCTCCCTTGTCACTCCCTCTTTCTCTCCCTCTCTCTCCCCCCCCCTCTCTCTCTCTCATCATCTCACCATATCTCCCTTGTCACTCCCTCTCCCTCTCCACCTTTCTCTCTCTATTTCTTTCTTCCCCTTCCAACTCCATCTCTCTCTCTCTTCTCTCTCTTCCTTCCTCTCTCCCCCTTTCTCTCCCACCTCCCTCTGTCTCTACCCCCCATCACACATACTCTCTCTCTCCACCCTCCAACTCTGTCACTATATCCCTCTCTCTCTCCTTCTCGCTCTCCCCTTCTCTCCCCCTTCCATATCTATGTTTCCCTGTCTCTCTCTTCCACTTCTTTCCCTATCTCTATACTCTCCTTTTCTTTCCCTTCCCTCGTCTCCTCTCTCCCTCATTCCATCTTCATCTCTCCCTTATCACTCCATCTCTCTCTCCACCTCTCTCTCTCAATGTCTTTTTTCTTCCCTCCCTCTCTTTTCCCTTCCAACTCCATCCCTCTCCCCCTCTCTCTCCTCTCTCTCAAGTCCCCTCTCTCTTCCTTCCTCTCTCTCCCTTTCTCTCTTGCCTCCCTCTGTCTCTCCCCCCATCAGATATACTCTCCCTCTCCACCCTCCAACTCTGTCACTATCTCCCTCTCTCTCCCCTTCTCATTCTCCCCCTCTCTCCCCCCTCCATATCTATGTCTCCCTTTCTTTCTCTTCCCCTTATTTCCCTATCTCTATCCTCTCCTTTTCTCTCCCTTCCCTCGTCTCCTCTCTCCCTCATTCCATATTCATCTCCCCCTTATCACTCCATCTCTCTCTCCACCTCTATCTCTCAATTTCTTTGTTCTTCCCTCCCTCTCTTTCCCCCTCCAAATCCATCTCTCCCTCCCTCCCTCTCTCCTCCCTCCTATCTCTCTTCCGTCCTCTCTCCCCCTATATCTCCCACCTCTATGTCTCTCTCCCCCATTCTATTCTCCCTCCATCTCTCACACACACTCTTTCTCTTAAATATGATCCCATTGTATTGTATTTAAGAAAATATCTAAATTAAAAAATATATAATTGGTTGTAAAATACTAAACCTATATTTTGGATCAATCATGTCAAAGAAAATACAATAATAAAAAACTTAAAAGAATCATGCACTATCTTTCCTCTATCATTGTTAGTCACTTTGTTTTCTCTCTTTACTTGGATCCTTGGTTAAAATGCATCTATCCTCGATTTAATCTCTATGGGAACATTTTTAGTACTCGTGAGAATGGAGGGTTTAGATATACCTCAAAAGTAATTATAACATTTTTTTCTTTTAGATTTAATTAAAAAATGTTATAAAATTAAATTAACATAAAGTATTTGTAAAATATTTTGATTTTGAAATAAGTTATGGTTTTTGGGCATGTGGTATTGATAAGCCATGGTATTGACCCATGGTATTGTAATAGAATAATTAAAATCCTAGATCCATAACATAATAATCAAAAGCATAGATGGTCCATGGTATTGATAAACCATGGTATTAGTCATGGTATTATGATTTTCTTCCCTCCTCTCCCTCTCTCCCTCCCTCACTCTATTTTTCTTTTCTGGGTATTGGCCCATGGTATTGTAAAAAAACCTATTTAGAAGTTAATAATATCCATGGTAAATATTCATGAGTAAAAATCTTGTTATATTGTAAATTTAAAGATGGAATTATGCAATCATTATTTATATGCTATATATTTTAATGTGATATGTATATTATACTTTCTTTTATCTAAAAAATTGTTCCTAATTTTATTAATAAAAACAAAGTTACAATAAAAAAAAATTGAATTTAAAGAATATCTCACATCTAATGCTCACCCATCCACCCTAAACTGGTTGTAGAGCCTTGGAGCAAATATAAAAATGTAACAAGATTCTTAACCATAAATTTTCACCCTTACTTTATCATGGATATTATTAACTTCTCAATAGGCTTTGTTACAATATCATGGGCCAATACCATGGCTTTTCAATACCAAATGTCAAAAAACCATAACTAATTTCAAAACCCAAATATTTTATAAATATTTTATTTTAATCAATTTTATAACATTTTTAAAGTTAAATATAAAAGCAAAAAGTATGGGGGAGATGTTGTAGTGGTGTAAATGTTTGTAAACATTTACATGTGGGCCCAATTAAAAAAGAATAAAAGGGTAAAAGTAATATACAACCAGTTGTAGTGTTTGTAAAGGAGTGTAAACATTTAAATATTGGATAAATTAATAATAAAAAGTTTAAAGTAATAAAAATAATAAAATCCAATTTGTTATATTGTAATTTTATTTTTTTTAATAGTGTAACTAACAATTTTTTAGATAAAATAAAGTTATAATATACATATCACATTAAAATATATAACATATGTTAAAATTAATGGAGATTAGGTAATTTACGTAGTTATGATTGTGCTTTTCTTGGACATTCAGTTCCTATCATTCAGGGAGGAGTTTAATGTGGAGTATAAGTGGCATATTTTCTTGTAGGAGCTCCTAGTGATCCGCACCTGTGAGCTCCTCTAGCGTTGTTTGCCAATTCATGTCTTCCATGTGCAACTATTGACATGGTAATAGAGTTGCAGGAAGGAGAAGCCTGTATGCTGAGTTGAGGAACGCGACGTCATCACAGGGAGTTGAAGAGTAATCACACCGATACTCTTGGAGACTACGCTCATTTTCAATTTGCTGCATCGTTGCTGGATTTTGGTGTACCTCAGCGACTAGTCGTGGATCCAAGGTAAATAGCTACGACGATTGTGCTGGTTGCGTTTTTTTAAAGGCTGCGTGTACCTGGAAGCTGTGGAAAATGATGGACTGTGTTTTCCTTTGAGGAGGCTGCCTGTAGAAGGGGGAGATCGCCTCAACCTTGCCACGTGAGGAGCCCAGCCTTGCTACATGAAGGAGCCGGTGGGCGTGGTGGACGACATTGCCTGTTGTGTAGTTTGCAAGACTAAAAGGAGCTTGCACTACTGTAGGACGCCTGTGTTGAGAAGGAGGAAGGAGTTTGTGCATTTTTTTTATTGTGTAGCTACGTGGAGGCAAAATCTCCCAGTTGGCGCAGGCCCATATGACCTCTGCCTTGGAGGAATATTAAATTCCACCATCTCTTCACCAAATCGAATGCCAAGACCCCGTCCTCTTTAGCTGTGACCAATCTAGTGATGACCGTGAAGGTGGCCTTGGTTGGAGGGATTTTATCTTTTCCCATCTGACTGCTGCGTGGAAGTCAATACAACGCCAGCAGAGCTACAAGGAAGAGTAGGTTGCAACAACATTCGGAAGGCTGAGAGGAGTTCGCCCAACGTTGCTGCGTGGGCTGGACCTATTGTTCAGACAGTTGCTATGTTGAAGGGGTTGTGCGTGGAGACTACGGGTGCTCTGCCATTTGCGCAGAGGAAGTGTATTGACCAAGAGAAGCTCGATGACTGTGGCAGCGTCCAGTGAGAGCTTTGCTGTTCCTCCTCCTCCCCACGGTGGTGAAGAAATAATCATCCCTTAGACAATTTTTTTTTTAATTGAAGTTTTTTCAAAGCTTTTATTTAAAAAAAAAAATCTGTGGATTTTTTGTTAATTGGAGGGCTCCTTATTTTTTAAAAAGAAAGGGGGTGCGTATTTCTTATGAGAATTTTGGAGTGATCCTTTAAAAAAAAAAAGATCTGGAATTGAAATTTGAGGAATTAGTATTATTCAGGGCAATTTTTTTTGCGAAGAAAATTCTCAGTGATCAAGGTATTTTTTTAACATGTTAGGAAACCAGCTCACAAAAAGATAAAAAGATAGATCAACGCCTTAGAATTTAGCCTCTTCGAGGGGGCAACCTCCTTTACATTATACAAATGAACAATTCTTGGATGATTCAAATGACTAAACCTCCCTTCTATATATAGGAGTCTAAGGGGTCATAATATAATCAAGCTGACATAGCAGTAATAACATAAGGGCACAAAAATAACAATAGTGGGTTTCTATGGGGCATACTAATAACAATATGGGGACAATAGGGGCACAATAATAACAATAAGGGATATAATGACAATAGTAATGGGGGAATCATAAGTATTATAGGGGCCTAACATGCCCCTCTCCTTCCGAAAAGCATTGTCCTCAATGCTTGAGTAGTTCTAGATGCTTCTGTATAAAATTCTCATCCTCCCATGTGGAATCTTCAGCAAATAAGTTCTTCCACTTGATGAGATACTCTGAAATCGATTGATTTCGTAGTTGTCGAGTTCTTGTTTCTGTGACATCTTCCGGTTCCAACATGATTTTTCCTTCCTCGTCAAGTTCTGGCAATATTGTTTGAACTGGGAGCTTGTCACCTATAATCTTCTTTAAACACGAAACATGGAAAACTAGGTGCACTCGGGAAGTTGCAAGAAGCTCCAATTTGTATGCCATAGTTACAATCTTTTGTAACACCTTGTACGAACCATAATACTTTGGTGATAATTTATTATCCTTCTTAGCTTGCTTGAGGGAAATTTGTTTATATGGTTGTAGCCGTAGGAATACCTAGTCACCTACATCAAAACATCTTTCATTGCGATGTTGATTTGCTTGTTGTTTCATTCTATTCTGCGCCAATGTGAGGTTATCCTTTAAGAGTTGGAGAACTTGTTGTTGATGCTTGATGTGATGTTCCACTGCTTCAACCTTAGAATTTTCTCTTAAATATGATGTGATGGATGGTGGATGATATCCATTAAGTGCCATAAATGGGGTCTGTTTTGCTGCAGTATGGCAGGAAGTGTTATACCACCATTCAACCAGAGGCAACCATTTGACCCATTGTGTCTGTTTATTATATACAAAGCAACGAAGATATCCTTATAAACATTTGTTTACTATCTCCGTTTGCCCATCAGATTGAGGATGATAAGATGAGCTATGAGCTAACTAAGTATCGAGACAAGAAAATAATTCTGTCCAAAAATTTCCAGTGAAAATGGGATCTCTGTTGCTTACAATAATCTTTGGGTTTCCATGTAGCTTTTGAATTGTTTCCATAAATGTAGTAGAAACTTTACTGGCTTTAAATGGATGTGATAATGCACAAAAGTGTGCATACTTGGTAAGTCTGTCAACTACCACCATGATGACACTCTTTCCCTCGGACTTGGGTAAACCTGTGATAAAATCCATTGAAACCTCCTCCCAACATTGGCTTGGAATGGATAAAAGTTGTAATAAACCTGGGGTCTTAATTTTTTCAACTTTATTTTGTTGGCAAACTAAACATTCTGCCACAAAATTTTGAATATCTGATTTAAGGCCATCCCAAAAAATTTCCTTCTTAACCCTACGGTAAGTTTTAAAAAATCCTGAGTGCCCTCCTAAGGGAGAAGTGTGCAATTCCATAAGAATCTTTTGTTTGAGTTGGGAATTCTTACATAGGTATAAGCAAACTTTGTACCATAATGAATCATTTTTCCAGCTAAATGTATCAGATGTACTGGGATCTTGTTGTATCTTTCGAAAGAGTGCCCACACTTCTTCATCATTCTTCCATTCCTCCCTTGCTTCGTTTATCCAATTTGGTTGGATAATAAAAATGGCGCACTACAATGCTTCCACATCCTCATCCTTTCTTGAGAGTGCATTAGCCACAACATTTTGCTTCCCTTTTTTGTAGATGATTTCAAAGTCATAACCCAACATCTTTGTGACCCATTTTTGTTGCTCTTCAGAGGATAATCTTTGTTATAAAAGTATTTAAGACTATCGTGATCCGTTTTTACCTTGAAGTGTCTTCCCATTAGGTAGGGTCGCCATTTCTTAAGTGCATGTAGTATTGCCAACATTTCCTTCTCATAAATAGCTTTGTGTACATACTTTCCCTTGATTAGATGACTTTCGAAAGTAATGGGTCTTTCATCTTGCATTAAAACTGCACCAATTCTATTTCCTGAAGCATCACATTCCACAATAAAGGTTTTTGTGAAGTCCAACATAACTAAGAGTGGTGCTTGGAGCATTTCCTCTTTAATATGCTTGAAGGCTTTTGTTGCTTCTGGAGTCCACGAAAATGCATCTTTCTTCAATAATGTTGTTAGAGGTTTTGCTATTCTCCCATAATTCTTAACAAACTTGTGATAATACCCTGTCAACCTGAGAAATCCTCGCAGATGCTTTATGGATGTGGGGATTTTCCATTCCATAATGGCTTTAATTCTGCTATGGTCTACCTTAACACCTTCATGAGATACAATATGCCCCAGATATTCCAACTCTTGTACTCCAAAGAAACATTTGGAGCTTTTTGCATATAATTGTTTCTCCTCCAATAGTTTGAGCACCCTGTCAACCCGCTCAACATGATCCTTCCAAGACTTGCTGTAGATTAGTATATGATCAAAAAATACTAGCACAAATTTTCTAAGGGTGGGTTTGAAAATGGAATTCATCAAACCTTGAAATGTAGAAGGTGCATTGGTAAGGCCAAAAGGCATGACCAAAAATTCATAATGACCCTCATGAGTTATAAATGTTGTTTTCGGAATGTCTTCAGTCTTTATTCTAATTTGATGATATCCTGAATGGAGATCCAACTTGGTGAAGTAAACTGATCCATGCAATTCATCCAACAATTCATCAATGAAAGGAATGGGAAATTTATCTTTAATAGTGAGCTTGTTGAGCTCCCTATAATCCGGACACATGCACCATGATCCATCCTTCTTGTGCACTAATACTACTGGAGCAGAAAAAGAACATTGACTAGGTTGATATATACCAGCCTCTAGCATTTCTACAACCATACGTTCAATTTCACTCTTTTGGGCATAGGGATATCTGTGCGGCTTGATGTTTGGAGGAACACTTCCTGGAATCAAATGAATAGAATGATCATGATCACGAATAGGTGGGAGAACTTTGGGAGTCTCAAATACCTTGGAATGATTGTCCAAGACTTTTTGGAGATTTGGAGAAATAGATGATTTCGATGTGGGAACCTCTAGCCAACATAATTGTGCAATTACACCTCGTTGTTCCTTATTTAGAAGCATTGTCATACCGTTAGAGCTGATTATCTTTCTTGGTTTCCCTGTAATACCCCTTAATTCAACTTCCTTTCCTTCCACACAAAATTTCATGAAATGTTCTTGAAAATTAAAAGCTATTATACCCAAGGATTGTAGCCATTGGACTCCTAGTACAACATCAGCACCACCCATTGGAATGGAAAGCATTGGGCTATTCAATACATATTCTCCCATGGATAGCTTGATATTATGGCACTTTCCAGAGAAATTTATGGTTCCTCCACTTGCAAGCATCACTTGACACTCTGGTGCTGGATATAGGAAGCAATTCAATTCCTTTGCTATCTTACAATGGACAAAATTATGGGTACTTCCCAAATCAATCAACACTATTACCTTTTTCTTCTTGATATGTCCATCTATCTTGATAGTTTGAGGAGTGGTAATTCCAGCCAATGCATTACAAGATATGGTTAGATTCATTTCTTCTTTATCTAGGGTTTTTTCGTGCAGCATATCCTCTTCTTTTGACATTTCTTGTTCCTTTTCTTTCTCCTCTTCACAATCTATGTAGAATCATTTTTTCTCAGCACACTTATGACCTTTAGTGTACTTACTATCACAATTGTAACAAAGCCCTTTTGCTCTTTTTTCTTCCAATTGTTGTGGTGTCAACCTTGTAAGTTGTGGAAGGCTAGGGGCAACAACACTTCCATCTTTATAGTTGTGCGTGGTAGGCTTCCTGGTTGCCATAATTTTTCTTTCCATTTTTCTTACTAACCTGGATGCATTCTCCAATGAATCGGGTTCCCAAAGGCGAACCTCATGTTGGATATTATCCTTTAAAGTCCCTATGAACACATCAATCCTATGTTCCTCTGGAATATCTTTTACCCTTATGTTCAATTTTTGGAAGTCCTCAATGTGCTCCATCATTGAACCCTTTTGTTTGAGATTTATCAATTGGCTAAAAAAGGTGTTTCTTTTTGTATCCTCATAATGTGCTATCATTTCTTTCGTAAAAATTGCCCAAGTGACAATTTGTTTACAAGAGAAAAGCCATCGATACCATACAAACTGATTTGGTTCCAAATATAAAGTTGCAATATGTACCTTTTGTGTGTTTTGCACATTATGGAGATTGAAAAATTGCTCCATCTGTAGTATCCATGTTCTGGGATCCTTGCCATAAAAATTTCTCATATCAATTTTTGGAATAGGAGGGTCTTCAATCCAACATTAGAGTCTATGAAATCATGATTAACATATCTTTTTTCCTCATCACGAGTTTCCTTTGCTACCCTTTCACTATTAATGACCATTTCTTGTAGCAACTTATTCAAATTTATCTTTAATTCTTCCATCTTATCGTCCATGCCATTCATCTTAGTGTCCATGCCATTCATCTTAGCTTCCATGCCATCCATCTTAGCTTCCATATTAACGTGCATGCCATTCATATTAGTTTCCACGCCATTCATCTTGGCTTCGTTTACCTTTAGTGAGAATGAAATTTGTTGTACTTGGTCTTGTAATTTTGATATATCATGTTGCATTTCTTCCTCTTCTTCATGAGTCATGCTAGAGCTTTCAGGTTGCTTACTAGGTGTTTCCATTTTATTTCTTCAGGGCATTAATTAGTGCTAATAATTCTTCACTATTCCCTTTGAATTCCTTCAAACTAATTTTTCAAACCAATCTTATGCAAAATTTAAAAACTACACACCTTTTTTTTCACTTTGTAAGATCTCGATATTGAATCTGTTGTATCTCTGTAAGTGCGGATCTCGAATATCTGAAATTTTGTCTTGTGGTAGCCCTTCGAGTCCTCTTTCTAACCTCGCAAGTCTGATCAAGATTGGATTATCCAAGGAAGAGTTATAACAAATCTCCCATGGTGACCTGATTATAAACTATTTCAGTAGAGTGAACTTGTACGACATGCCACGTGTCACTGTTTCGACCTTAGTACCTGAAACTGATACACAGAAAACTACAGGCCATCCTATTTCTGAAAATTCTTATGAAATTTCAATAGGATGCTCAAAACCAAATTTATGGTGATTTTCCCTAGGTGACCTATTTGGAATGTAATTCGGGGGTCTGCAAAAACCCTAACTTCCTTAGACTATATCTCTGAACATATAGTGAGACAGGATCTGAAATTCGGAACCGAGGTTCAAAACAATTTATTCTCAAATGGGTTTTTGTTTTAGCTTCTGAAACTTCGTAGCGAAAGAGTTATAGTGAAAATCCCATGATGACCTATTTTAGTTTAATTTTTGGAGCTTGCAAAAACCCTACATTCCTCAGATCATATCTCCGCAAATATAGCGAGACAAGCTCTGTAATTTGGACCCAAGTTTCAGTGTGATTTTGTCTCAAATGGGTTTTTTTTTTCGCTTCTGAAACGTCGTAGAAAAAATGTTATAGCGAAAATTCCACGATGACCTATTTGGAGCAGCGAAACCCTAGAATGCAAAGCTCTGATACCAAATGTTAGGAAACTAGCTCACAAAAAGATAAAAAGATAGATCAACGCCTTAGAATTCAGCCTATTCAAGGGGTCAACCTCCTTTAAATTATACAAATGAATAATTCTTGGATGTCTCAAATGACTAAACCTCCCTTCTATATATAGGAGTCTAAGGGGTCATAATATAATCAAGTCGACATAACAGTAATAACATAAGGGCACAAAAATAACAATAGTGGGTTTCTATGGGGCATACTAATAACAATATGGAGACAATAGGGGCACAATAATAACAAAAAGGGATACAATGACAATAGTAATGGGGGAATCACTAGTAATATAGGGGCCTAACATAACATTTGAGGGTTGCTTCAATTGTTGAAGATTTTATTCATTCAAGATGAATAATCAAATCGTTGAAGCTTATCTCAATGAGAGTAAGAAGCTTGATGGTTCCAATTACACAAATTGGAAATTTAAGCTCGAGACTCTGCTTGAGGGACAAAATGCCTATGGCATTGTGTTGGGTCCTTATAATACTAGTGATTACCCCATTACTATTGTAGTTATACCCCTTATTTATATTGTTGTGCCCCCATTACCCCCATATTGTTATTAATGTGCCCATAGAATCCCTCTATTGTTATTTTTGTGGCTTTATATTATTATTGTTAGGTCGGTTGGATTATATTGTGACTCCATAGACTCCTATATATAGAAAGGAGGTTTTGTTATTTGAATCATCCAAGAATTGTTCATTTATGTAATGTAAAGGAGGTTTCCCCTTCGAAGAGGCTGAATTCTAAGGCGTGGATCTCTCTTTTCTATCTTTTTGTGAGCTGGTTTCATAACATTTGGTATTAGAGCTTTGGATTCTAGGGTTTCGCTGCTCCAAACAGGTCATCGTGGCATTTTCGCTATAACGTTTTTTCTGTGACGTTTCAGAAGTTGCAAAAAAACCCCATTTGAGAAGAAATTGCGCTGAACCTTGGGTCCGAATTTCAGAGCTTTTCGCGCGATATTTTCAGAGATATGATCTCAGGAAGTTGGTCTTTTTGCAGACTCCTGAATTACACTCAAAACAGGTGACCTGGGGAAAATCATCATAACTTTCTTTCTGAGCATCGGATTGAAATTTCATAAGAAGGTACAGAAAGAGGATGGACTGTAGTTTTCTTTTATATATTTTTCAGAGTCAAAGGTTGAAACAGTGACACGTGGCACTTCATACAAGTTCGCTCTATTGAACCCGTCTATAATCAGGTCACTGCGGGAGATTGTGTATAACTCTTTCTTGGAGAATCCAATTTGGTTCAGACTAGTGGCATTGGAAAGAGGACACAGAAGGCTACTACAGGTCACAATTTCAGAACTGGATGATTCGAAATTACAGAGGTACATCAGATTCAATATCAGGCTTCTACAAAGTAAAAAAAAGGTGTGTAGTTTTTACTTTTTATTTTTGCATAAGCTTGGTTTGAAGGAATTCAAAGGGCCTAGTAAAGCATTATTATTGGTAACTGATGCCCCGAGGAAAGAAAATGCAAACACCTAGTAAGGAACCTGAAAGCTCTAGCATGACTCATGTGAAGAGGAAGAAGAAAAGGAGCAAGAAAGGTCAAAAGAAGAAGATATACTCCAGGAACAAAGCCTAGATGAAGAACAAATAAATCCAACCATATCTTGTAATGCATTGGCGGGAATTAACACTCCTCAAACCATCAAAATAGAAGGAAAAATCAAGAAGAAAAAGGTGATAGTGTTGATTGATCCAGGAAGCACCCACAATTTTATTCATTGTAGGGTAGCAAAAGAATTGAATTGCTTCCTATATCCAGCACCAGAGTGTCAAGTGATGATTGCAAATGGAGGAACAATAAATTGCTCTGGAAAGTGCCATAATATCAAGCTATCCATGGGAGAATATGTATTGACTAGCCCAATGCTTTCCATTCCAATGGGAGGTGCTGATGTTGTACTAGGAGTCCAATGGCTACAATCCTTGGGTACAATAGCTTTTAATTTTCAAGAACTTTTCATGAAATTTTCTGTGGAAGAAAGGAAGTTGAATTAAGGGGTATTGCAGGGAAACCAGGAAAGATAATCAGCTCTAATGGTATGACAAAGCTTCTAAAAAAGGAGCAAAGGGGTGTAATTGCACAATTATGTTCGCTAGATGTTTCCACATTAGAATCATCTATTTCTCCAGATCTCCAAAAAGTCCTGGACAATCATTCCAAGGTATTTGAGACTCCCAAAGGTCTCCCACCTATGCGTGATCATGATCATGCTATTCATCTGATTCTAGGAAGTGTTCCTCCAAACATCAGGCCGTACAGATATCCCTATGTCCAAAAAAGTGAAATTGAACGTATGGTTGTAGAAATGCTAGAGGCTGGTATAATTCAACCGAGTCAAAGTTCTTTCTCTGCTCCAGTAGTATTGGTGCACAAGAAGGATGGATCATGGTGCATGTGTCCGGATTATAGGGAGCTCAACAAGCTCACTATTAAAGATAAGTTCCCCATTCCTGTTATTGATGAATTGCATGGATCAATTTACTTCACCAAGTTGGATCTTTGTTCAGGATATCATCAAATCAGAATGAAGATTGAAGACATTCCGAAAACGGCATTTAGAACTCATGAGGGTCATTATGAATTTTTGGTCATGCCTTTTGGCGTTACCAATGCACCTTCAACATTTCAAGGTTTGATGAATTCAATTTTCAAACCATTCCTTAGAAAATTTGTGTTAGTATTTTTTGATGTTATACTTATCTACAGCAAGTCTTGGAAGGATCATGTTGAACATGTTGACAAGGTGCTACAACTATTGGAAGAGAAACAATTATATGCCAAAAGATCCAAATGTTTCTTTGGAGTCTAGGAGGTGGAATATTTGGGTCATATCATATCTCATGAAGGAGTTAAGGTAGACCCTACCAAAATTAAAGCCATTAAGGAGTGGAAAATCCCCACATCCATAAAGCATTTGCGCAGATTTCTTGGGTTGACAGGGTATTATCGCAAGTTTGTTAAGAATTACGGGAGAATAGCAGCACCTCTAACGACATTATTGAAGAGAGATGCATTTTCATGGACTCCGGAAGCAACAAAGGCCTTTGAACATCTTAAAGAGGCAATGTGCCAAGCACCGGTCTTAGCTACACCGGACTTCACAAAAACCTTTATTGTGGAATGTGATGCTTCAGGAAATGGAATTGGTGATGTTCTAATGCAAGATGAAAGACCCATTGCTTTTGAAAGTCGTCCAATCAAGGGAAAGTTTCTAAGAAAAGCTATTTATGAGAAGGAAATGTTGGCAATACTCCATGCACTTAAGAAATGGCGACCCTACCTAATGGGAAGACACTTCAAGGTAAAAAAAGATCATGATAGCCTTAAATACTTTTTAGAACAAAGATTATCCTCTGAAGAGCAACAAAAGTGGGTCACAAAGATGTTGGGTTATGACTTTGAAATCATCTACAAAAAAGGGAAGCAAAATGTGGTGGCAGATGCACTCTCAAGGAAGGATGAGGATGTGGAAGCATTGTTGTGCGCTATTTCTATCATCCAACCAGATTGGATAAATGAAGCAAGGGAGGAATGGAAGAATGACGAAGAAGTGTGGGCACTTATTCGAAAGCTACAACAAGATTCCAGTACGTCTGATACATTTAGCTGGAAAAATGATTCGTTATGGTACAAAGATCGCTTATACCTCTGTAAGAATTCCCAGCTAAAACAAAAGATTCTTATGGAATTGCACACTTCTCCCTTAGGAGGGCACTCAGGATTTTTAAAAACTTACCACAGGGTTAAGAAGGAATTTTTTTGGGATGGCCTTAAATCAGATATTCAAAAGTTTGTGGCAGAATGTTTGGTTTGCCAACAAAATAAAGTTGAAACAATTAAGACACCGGGTCTATTACAACCTTTATCCATTCCAAGCCAACGTTGGGAGGAGGTATCAATGGATTTTATCACAGGTTTACCCAAGTCTGAGGGAAAGAGTGTCATCATGGTGGTAGTTGATAGACTTACCAAGTATGCACACTTTTGTGCATTATCACATCCATTTAAAGCCAATACAGTTTCTACTGCATTTATGGAAACAATTCAAAAGCTACATGGAAACCCAAAGATTATTGTAAGTGACAGAGATCCCATTTTCACTGGAAATTTTTGGACACAATTATTTTCTTGTCTTGGTACTTAGTTAGCTCATAGCTCATCTTATCATCCTCAATCTGATGGGCAAACTGAGATAGTAAACAAATGTTTGGAAGGATATCTTTGTTGCTTTGTATCTGATAAACAGACACAATGGGTCAAATGGTTGCCTCTGGCTGAATGGTGGTATAACACTTCCTTTCATACAACAACAAAAATGACCCCATTTATGGCACTTTATGGGTATCAACCACCATCCATCACATCATATTTAAGAGAAAATTCTAAGGTTCAGGCAGTGGAACATCACATCGAACATCAACAACAAGTCCTCCAACTCTTAAAGGATAACCTCGTGTTGGCACAGAATAGAATGAAACAACAGGCAGATCAGCATCGCAGTGAAAGAAGTTTTGATGTAGGTGATTGGGTATTCCTACGGCTGCAACCATATAAGCAAATGTCCATCAAGCAAGCTAAGAAGGATAATAAAATATCACCAAAGTATTATGGTCCGTACAAGGTGTTGCAAAAGATTGGTACTATGGCATACAAATTGAAGCTTCCTGCAGCTTCTTGATTGCACCCAGTTTTCCATGTTTCATGCTTAAAGAAGGTTATAGGCGAAAAGATCCCAGTTCAAACAATATTGCCAGAACTTGACGAAGAAGGAAAAATTATATTGGAACCGGAAGCAGTTATAGAAACAAGAACTCGACAGCTACGAAATCGATCAATTTCAGAGTACCTTATCAAGTGGAAGAACTTGTCCGCTGAAGATTCCACATGGGAGGATGAGAATTTTATGCAGAAGTATCCTAAACTACTCAAGCGTTGAGGACAACACTTTTTGAAGGAGAGGGGCATGTTGGGTCCCTATAATACTAGTGATTACCCCATTACTATTGTAGTTATACCCCTTATTTATATTGTTGTGCCCCCATTACCCCCATATTGTTATTAATGTGCCCATAGAATCCCTCTATTGTTATTTTTTTGGCTTTATATTATTATTGTTAGGTCGGCTGGATTATATTGTGACTCCATAGACTCCTATATATAGAAAGAAGGTTTTGTTATTTGAATCATCCAAGAATTGTTCATTTATGTAATGTAAAGGAGGTTGCCCCCTCGAAGAGGCTGAATTCTAAGGCGTGGATCTCTCTTTTCTATCTTTTTGTGAGCTGGTTTCATAACACATTGCCACCGGTGATGAAGTCAAGCCGACTACTGCAGCCAGTGGATCGAATACAACAATTCAAGGCTAGGAGAAAAGGGAGATGAAGGCAAAGGTGCTACTTAAGTTATTAGTCAAGGATTGCATCATCCTTCACATTTGGGATTGCAAGACAGTGATTGACATTTGGACAATTGTCAAAGAGATGTATGAGATCAAGAACACCAATCGAACCTTGTACCTCAGGAAGAAGATTCTCTCAATCAAGTTGGAGGATAATGAGTCTGTTTCTTCATTCATATTCCGGATAAAGGAAGTTAAATATAAACTAATTAATATCGATCAGACCATGGCAAATGATGATCTGGTGAAAATTACCATGAACGGCATGACGGATGATTATCATATGTTTATAACTGGATTGAATGCAAGAGAAAAGCCTCCAGGCTTTGAAGAGCTCACTGGGATTTTTCTATAAGAAGAGGAAAGGAGGTTGTCTCTCAAACCTCAAAATTTAGATCTTGCATTGATGACAAAGTTCAAGCCAAAGGGGAAACTAGTGGCTGATCATGAGAGAGGCAACGCATCAAGAAAAAGGACACCACAAGGTATGACCTCACATAAACATGATTATGCTCCTAAATGCTTTTATTGTGGTAAGATAGGCCATATTGCTAAATTTTGCCATAAGAAAAAGGCAGATGGGGAGAGGTACAAGCAAAGAAGACATGTAGGTCATTTGGCTAATGCAGATGCAGATCAGAATCAGGATGTCAGATTGTTTATGGCTGAGGTTGAGACTGCTTTAGCTACTGAGGAGGATGAATCAGATATTTGGTTCGTAGATTTTGGAGCCTCCTCACATATGACAGGTGAAAAACAATGGTTCAAAAATTTTAGAAAATCCAACACTGGAGTAAAAGTATGCCTTGGAGATAATAGAGGGTATGAGATCAAGGGACATGGAGATGTTCTTGTTACTCTGCCTCATGGAAAGATCTGGAATATATCTGATGTGTGGTATGTTCTTGGTATTAAGAAGAACCTGATTTCTGTATCAAAGATTACAGATCAGGGTCTCAAGGTAGAATGTTTTAAATCTCATTGTATTATTAACGACTTGTTTGACCAGATGAAGCCTATTGCTACAGGTATTCGCATAGGAGGACTCTACAAACTGGATGTGAAAAGTACACCACAACAAGCATTGATGTCATCAGATAAGTCTGCTGAAAATTTGTGGCATCAGCGACTTGGGCACATCAATTTCAGTGACCTTCTTTTGTTGCAGAACAAAGGTATGGTAGATGGTCTTCCTGTTTTGAAAAATTTGCATATTGATTGTGAAGCATGTGCATTTGGTAAACAACATAGAGATGAATTTCTTGCTATTAAAGATAGGAAACAGAGGGATATACTTGAACTTGTACACACTGATTTATGTGGCCCTATGCAGACAAGATCGTTAGGTGGGGCCTACTACTTTTTAATCTTTGTTGATGATTGTACAAGATTCAAATGGGTATATTTTCTTAAACAGAAGAGTCATGATTTTGAGTATTTCAAGCAATTCAGAAACATGATTGAGAAGCAGACGGGAAAGTTCATCAGGATTCTTCGATCAGATCAAGGTGGAGAATTCAAGAAAGGGGTTTTCATCAAATACTGCAAAGAGCATGGGATACAGCAGCAGTTTACAACACCTTACACTCCTTGGCAGAATGGAGTAGTTGAGAGGAAAGCCAGAACACTGGTGGAGTGTGCTCGCAGTATGTTGAAAGGTAAGAATCTAACTAATGGTTTTTGGGCAGAAGCTGTTAATACTATAGTGTATTTGAAGAATAGGAGTCCCACTAAAAGTCTTGATTATAAAACTCCTTTTGAAGCATTGTTTGGCTTCAAGCCTGTAGTAAGTAACCTTAGAGTATTTGGTTGTAAAGCTTTTGCGCATGTTCCCAAAGAGAACAGGAAGAAGTTAGATTCAAAGACCATTAAATGTACCTTCATTGGATACTGCAGTGAGTATAAGGCTTATAAAATGTTTGATCCTTCTACTCACAAGGTGTTTGTTAGTAGAGACGTAGTATTCCATGAACAGGTTGATGATGGAAATCCTGTTCAAAAAAATGAAGAATGGCATGTACCCTTACTTTCAGATGAGGATATTGAAACATGGATCAATCAACAACAGCAACCACAACAGCAACAGTAGCAGCAACAACAACAGTAACAACAACAGGAACAACAACAGCAGCAGCAGCAGCAGGATAAAGAGGAAGAAATCGAGTTCAGTCCATAAAGAGAAGAACACAGCAGAATAGTTGAACCCCCACCGCTCAGGAGATCTAGCAGATCGAAACCGTTACGAGCTCGATATAGGGATTGTGCACTCATGAATGGTATGTTAAACATTGCAGAACCTTCTAATTTTTATGAAGCTAGTAAGAGTTCTGAATGGAAGGAAGCAATGAAGGAGGAATATGAATCTATTATTAAGAACAATACTTGGGATCTAGTAAAGCTTCCTCATGGTGAACAACCCATAGGTTGCAGATGGTTATTTGAATTGAAATTTAAAGTAGATGGGTCTATTGATAAGCATAAAGCAAGGTTGGTTGCAAAGGGGTATTCCTAGAAAGAAGGTATTGATTTTGAGGAAACATTTGCCCCTGTTGCAAAACTAAATACCATTAGACTAATTATTGCTTTAGCCACTAAGCATCATTGGAAAATACATCAATTAGATGTTAAATATGCTTTCTTAAATGGAGATTTAAAAGAAGAAGTATACTTAGTGCAATCTGAGGGGTTCGTTAAGAAGGGAGAAGAGAATTTAGTATGCAGATTAAAGAAAGCTTTATATGGTTTAAAGCAAGCTCCTAGATCTTGGTACGAAAAAATTGATTCATTTTTCCTCATGCATGGTTATAAACGGAGCAAAAATGATCCCAATTGGTATACTGTGTTTAATGATGAGGGACATATAGTGTTGATTTCTTTATATGTAGATGATCTGATCATGACAGGGAGTGCAGACAATCTCATTGAAGAAATCAAGCAGCAGTTATCACAGAAATTTGAGATGAAGGACCTTGGAGAAATGCATTACTATTTGGGTCTAGAAGTTTGGAGAGATTCAAACCAAACTTTCTTGTCCTAGGGTAAGTATGCTAAGAGTTTGTTGACTAAATTTAAAATGGATGAGTGCAAGGCTGCATTTGTGCCTTTACAGCAGAATAACAAACTTCAGGTGGATGGTGGTTCGAAATATGCAGATGCAACATTGTACAGACAGTTGGTTGGTAGTCTTATCTATTTGACTACGACGAGACCAGATCTAGCTTATGCAGTGAGTGTTTTGAGTCAGTTCATGACTCGACCTCATGAGAACCATTGGATTGCAGCAAAAGGAGTGCTGAGGTATCTGCAAGGAACTTCAGACTTTGGTATTTTGTATTCTGACTCATTTGATGTTAGTTTGACAGGTTATACAGACTCTGATTGGGCGGGAAATTTAGATGATAGAAGATCAATTACAGGTTACGCCTTCAGCATTGTGTTTAGGGTCATCTCTTGGTGCAGCAAGAAGCAACATACTATAGCCTTATCCTCAGCAGAAGCAGAATATCAAGCTATGTGTGCAGCAACATGTGAGGCAGTTTGGTTGCGCAGACTTCTCCAAGATGCAGGAGAAGAACAAACAGAAGCTACGGTTATCAATTGCGATAATCAAAGTTCCATCAAACTGGCCTACAATCCTGTGTTTCATAAAAACACTAAGCACATAGACACTCAATTTCATTTTGTCAAGGAGAAGGTGCAGTCCAAAGAGATTTGTGTTGAATATTGTAATTCTTGTGATAATATGGCTGATATATTTACTAAGCCTCTAGGAAGACTGAAGTTTGATTTGTTTAGGGACATGTTAGGTGTGTTTAAGAACCCTTTCTCCATTAAGGGGGAGTGTTAGAATTAATGGAGATTAGGTAATTATTGTTACGTAGTTATGATTGTGCTTTTCTTGGACATTCAGTTCCTATCATTCAGGGATTTGATTTACTATCCCTAACTAAGTGTATCTATTTATTATGGGAGTTTAATGTGAAGCCTAAGCGGCGTATTTGCTTGTAGGAGCTCCTGGTGATCCACACCTGTGAGCTCTTCTAGTGTTGTTTGCCAATTCATGGCTTCCATGTGCAACTGTTGACAACATATAAATAATATTTATAAATTAAGATCTATTTTACCATATAAATTAAAATAAATATTGACTAACCATTTTTAAATTTAATTAATCCGCACATAAACAAGATTCTTAACAATGGATATTCACCCCTATTCTTGGTAGATCTAGAGTTAAGATGAATCAAGATTGAACTAAATGTAATGACAATAATTATAACTTAAAATAAAATTATAGTTCAATTAATTGTTATTGTTATTATTATTATTTTAATCTTTTCAATGTGAGATGTACCGTAAAGTAGGTGTTTTGATACATATCATGGTTTGATACCTATCAATGTTTAGTAAGCATTAAATTTATATCACTATACTAATGAATAACGAGGTAGTCTAATTTATAAACTAAATGGCCTTTTTCAGGACTATTTTTCTGGTTAATTTCAATCAAAACCGGACAAATATTTTTAAAAGTTTGAATTTAAATTGTTTAATCTGCATAATTCTAGTAGTCCTCAAGTTTTTTAAAGTGGTGAATCTATTTATGTATTTAAATATGTATTTTAAACAACAAAAAATATTAAAATTGTATTGTAAGATTTTGATGAATTCCTATTAAAAAAAAGTTATTTCATATATAATTTAGACTACACCATAAACCAAAAAAACCATTATAAAATTATTTTATTCATGTAAAATTCCATTAATACATTTCCTTATTTATAAAAAGGAATAAAACTATTTTATTAGATTAATGTGATATAAAAATAGAACAAAAAACTATTTTGATATCTCAACGCTCGCATTAATATTAATATTCAAACTTTGTATTAATTTCTTAGATTTTTTATATAATTAACTTCACAAGTTTGAGTAATCCACTCATATTTATGTGGTTAAACTATTTGATATCTTACCAAAAAGCAAAGCAGCACACCCTCATGCGAAACTCAAATTAACTTACTCTTTTAACCATTAAATGTTATAAATGCTTAAATCTTTTGTTACATCACAATGGTTCGTGGGAGTTATAAATGGGATTCCAAACGGATATATATGTATAAAATGCTGTCCAGTTTTCATAGTTACAAACAGTTATCATGGACCACGGTTTTCATGGACCACGAGACTTTACTTATGTCCAAAGCAACGCCGTGTAAGTCGGCCCACGATCGAGTGCAGCCCAGAGAGTCTCCGTTATATTTATGTTTATAAATGGTAACATTGTGGCCATTTACGATCGCATCTTTTCATCCTGCTCTCATTGCCCTTCTTGATATCGAGCAACTTTTTTCTGATAAATATTGTCGGGCAGCTTTTTTCTTCTTCTTTGCTTCTTGCACCAATAGCATTGTCTGATAAATATCGACAAGGAACAGCATTGTCTGATAAATATCGAGAAGGATTTGTCATGGCGGAGTGGACGATGAGCAGCGAGGAGGAGGATTTGATGAGCGGCGATGAGGAGGATTTGATGGAGGAAAATGAAGTGTACGTAGAAGATGTTTCAGCTACCTCCATCCCTGACGGCGCACAGAACGTCAACATCAGGCTCATCTCTCAACAAACTTTATTGCCGTCACAGAGGGAGGATTTACGTAAGGTGATGGATATCCTTGTTGTAAAAGAACAGTTTGCTCGCACACTCTTGATTCATTATCGCTGGGATTTTGCAAGATTATTTGATGCATTTGTAGAGAGGGGGAATGACTGGTTATTTTCCCAAGCGGGGGTCGCTATTAGACCGGAATCCACAAATTCCCTCTTTGTTACCATCTGCATTGTCTGTGCAGAGCAAGATTTGAAGGAAGAGGACACCACAATGATGAATTGTGGTCACACTTTCTGCAATGTGTGTTGGACGAAGCACTTTCTTATTAAGATAAACGAGGGACAAAGCAAGCGGATTAAGTGCATGGCTCCCGACTGTAATGTCATCTGTGATGAAGACATTATAAGAAAGCTAGTCACTGTAAAAGATCCTGGAGCAGCCCAACGCTTCGATCGCTTCCTATTTGAGTCCTATATTGACGACAATGACAAAGTGAAGTGGTGCCCTAGTGCTCCCAATTGTGGAAATGCAGTTCGAGTTGAAGGAGATGTTTACTGTGAGATCCAGTGCACTTGTGGACATCAATTTTGCTTTAATTGTTTGGCTCAACCACACTCTCCTTGCTCCTGTTTGATTTGGAAGCTGTGGGATAAGAAATGTCAGGACGACTCTGAGACATCAAATTGGATTTTAGCTAATACCAAGTCGTGCCCCAACTGTGGGAAGAACGTGCATAAAGATGGTGGCTGCAACTTGGTGAGCTGCGTATGTGGCCAACACTTTTGTTGGTTGTGTGGTGGCGCCACTGGAGGTAGACATACCCAAACAAGCATTGATGGGCACAGCTGTGGTCGATATAAAGAAGACGAGGGGAAGGATATTGAGAAGGCAGCACGTGATTTGAAAAGGTACACACATTATTACTCCAGATGGAAAGCTCATAAGGATTCTCTGGAGCTTGAAACAAAGCAAAGGAAATTATTAGAGAAAAATATTTTAGATTTTGAAAGCAAGGAATCCCGTGTTAGTGACTATAGATGGCTACTAAATGCACTGCAAAGGCTGTTTAGATCAAGGCGTGCCCTTGCTTATTCATATGCTTTTGCATTTCACATGTTTGGTGATGACATACTCAGACATATATTGACACCAACAGAAAAGGAAATGAAACAGAATCTTTTTGAAGATCAACAGCAGCAGCTAGAGGGAACAGTAGAAAGGCTTTCAAAGATTATTGAGGGGCCTTCTGATCAACTGAGTGTAATGGCCAACCAAACGCAAGTTATTGATCTCAGTGGCGTGGTTGATACAATGTGTCGAAGAATGTATGAGTTTATCCAAAATGATTTGGTCCGTGACCTTCACTTGACAGCACATCCAATTGCTACATATAATTCCAAGGGTGTCCACATACCATCTATCTGATACGTAATCGATATCACATAGATGACACAAACCATTTTTAGTAGCCTTTGTTCTTCTGAACGTCTCTTACATTCATTGTCTTTGGAGTTGTCTTTGGAGTAGCATTAGTCATATAGTTGAGATCAAGTCAATGGTCGAACGTCTCTTACATTCATTGGTTTTTGGATACCAGGCACACAATCAGAATGGTGTTTGGATGAAATAACGTAGATTCTATATTTTTTGAGTTAACTAATATTAAAATAACGCAGATCCTACATTTTTCCCTCATTCTTTGTTGTGTGCTTCCTATTTAACCTAAAATATCTTTATTAACCCTAGATTTACTAAAGATTAATTGGTATAAAATCTATAGTAAACAATGGTGCGGATAAAAGCCCCGGCAAACCTCATGTTCAATGGTATTTCTAAATCTCTTTTATATCATGTGGTTATGGTAGTTTACTCACCTGTGTGAGATGATGTAACCCAAAACTGTCTCCAAAATGCTTCGATCTTTCTTCTAGGTGTTCCCTTCTTCGTTTGACTTTAGTCCTTTTTTGGTGTTTTTATGAGCTGATTGGATTGTCCTCAAGTGTGGTTGAATGCCTTGTATATTTAGCCTTTTCTTGGAGCTCAAACTATCATTGTGAGGCTGGCTTGCCATTGCTAGGATGACTGGTATTCTTGTAAGCCAACTTGGTTTAGGAGGACGACATTTGACTCTTTTCACTCTAAATAAATCCTTTTTACATTTTATAACATGCCCAATAAGGTCTTTAGATATGAAAATGACTTCTTCAAGTTTTTGACTTCTTGAAAATGCCCTAAAAGCATTCAATGGGTACTTGAACTATAAATAAAATGACCTTGAGCATGAAACCCATGCTACAAAATAATAACAATATATATTTTTCTTTTTTCTTTTACAATGAATACATAAAATCAATAGTGCATGAGACATTATGAAGACCAAACCTAGTTACATATTCCAACACAGTCTATTGATGTGATAATATAGAGTAGGTTTAACGAAATATCTCAAAATGGGTCGACATCCTCGTCACCTGAATATTTCAACTTTACGTCATACAAACCACTTGTCTTCACGGAAATCTGCCCTAAAGTCTAAAAATTTGGAGCAGGGTATGATGGTAAATGAATTTCCTACATTGTTTGACAAATTGTTATGGACTATGTATCATAATATTCTAAAAGAAGACTTCACCTAGAGTTGGATGGAATTCCCACAGCTTCACCCACATAATCAGAAATTGAAAATTAATTTTTTAACGTCAATAAAATTTCTTAGTCCTCTTCTAGAGCTTTCCCACTAGCCTAATAACAAACTAAAAATTAAATTTTTAATGTCTTGAACCTTTCATTGAGTTTTATCATATGCTTTACAGCCTTCAAGTAATTAATAACTTAGCTATATAGATTAAATAGAATATCCACTGTGTTATGCAACATGTCAATATTACTCGCCATGTACTTCATATAACTTTAGATGTTATGCAACATGTCAATATTACTCGCACACACTCATATTGATATAAATAATCCATGTATTACCAGATCCGCGGGGGTTTGAAGTTGGATCTGCGGATCCACATTTCAGATCAAGATACAAATACAAATCAGCCCACATCTTCATAGGATTTGACACGTAAATGGATTATTCAAGCCCAGAAACAGATCCATTGCTGCCAAAACAAATCCTCTACAACGAGAGGGAAACCTCCTTTACATTACACAAATGAACAATTCTTGGATGATACAAATGACAAGACCTCCTTTCTAATATAGGAGTCTAAGGGGTCCCAATATAATAAGAGCCTACATAACAATAATATTGTAGGGGCACAACAATAACAATAGTGGGCTTCTATGGGGCACAATAATAACAACATGGGGACCACATGGTAAAAACAATACAATAAGGGGGTTGCATTAATAATAAAAAGGGGCTACACTAGTAGTATAGGGGCTTAACATGCCCCTCTCCTTCAGAAAGTGTTGTCCTCAATGCTTGAGTAGCTCTTGATGCTTACGTATAAAATTCTCCTCCTCCCATGCAGAATATTCAGTAGTTAAGTTCTTCCACTTGATGAGATACTCAGAAATTGATCGATTTCGTAGTTGTTGGGTTCTTATTTCCATGACTTTTTCAGGTTCCACTATGATTTTTCCTTCCTCGTCAAGTTTTGGCAATATTGTTTGAACTAGGAGCTTGTCACCTATAACCTTCTTTAAGAATGAAACATGGAAAACTGGGGAACTCGGGAAGATGTAGGAAGCTCCAATTTGTATTCCATAGTACCAATATTTTGCATCACCTTATAAGGACCATATTAATTTGGTGATAATTTATTATCCTTCTTAGCTTGCCTAAGGGACATTTGTTTGTATGGTTGTAGCCGTAAAAATACCAATCACCTACATCAAAACTTCTTTCATTGCGATGTTGATATTCTTGTTGTTTTATTCGATTCTACACCAAAGTGGGGTTATCCTTTAAAAGTTGGAGAATTTGTTGTTGATGCTTGATGTGATCTTTCACTGTTTGAACCTTTTTCTTCTTGACAAGTCTTTCTATCTTGAGAGTTTGAGGAGTGGTAATTCCTGCTAATGCATTAAAATATATGGCCGGATTCATTTCTTGATGTTCGATGTGATCTTTCACTTCTTGAACCTTTTTCTTCTTGATATGTCCTTCTATCTTGAGAGTTTGAGGATTGGTAATTCTTGTCAATGCTTTACAAGATATGGTCAGATTCATTTCTTCTTTATCTGGGGTTGGTTACTAGTGTATATCTTCTTCTTTTGATGTTTCTTGATCCTTTTTTTCCTCTTCTTCACAATCTATGTAAATTAACTTCTTCTCAGCTCACTTATGACCTTTAGTGTAATTTCTATCACAACTGTAACAAAGCCCTTTTTATCTTTTTCTTCCAATTGTTGTGGTGTAAACCTTGTAGGTTGTGGAAGGCTAGGAGAAAAAACACTTCCATATTTATATTTGTGAGTGGTAGGATTCATTGTTTCCATAATTCCGCTTTTCATTTTTCTTGCCAACCTGAATGCCTTCTCCAATGAACCAGGTTCCCTAAAATATGATTTACCCTTATATTCAATTTTTGGAAGTCCTCAATGTGCTTTGCCATTGAGCCCTTTTGTTTGAGATTTATCAATTGGCTAAAGAAGCTATTTCTCTTTGTATCCTCATAATGTGCTATCATTTCTTCCGTGAAAATTGACCAGGTGACAAGTGGTTTACAAGAACAAAGCCATCTATACCATACAAACTGATTTGGTTCTAAATATAAAGATGCAATATGTACCTTTTGTAACAGTTGTACATCATGTAGATCAAAATATTGCTCCATCTATAGTATCCAATTTACCGGATCCTTGCCATCAAACTTCCTCATATCGCTTTTTATTGATTTTAGGAGCTTGATCTTGAAACAATCGTAACTCTGTAATTTCAGATCTCCAAGTTCTGAAATTGCGTCCTATGGTAGCTCTCTGAGTCCTCTTTCTAACCCCACCAGTTTGATAAATATTGGATTCTCCAAGAAAGAGTTATGCCAAAATGCCTACGATGACCTGATTATAGACTCATTCATTAGAGAGAACTTGTACGAAGTATGACATGTCACTGTTTCGATCTTCAAACCTGAAAAAAATAGACAAAGAAGTACAATCCATCCTCTCTCTATAAATTTTTACAAAATTTCAATCTGATTCTCATAGAGAATGTTATGACGATTTTCCCAAGGTCACCTGTTTGGCATGTAATTTGAGAGCCTGCAAAAACCATAAATGTCTTGGACCATAGGTCTAGTGGGGACCATGAAAACATGAGAAAATGATGGTTACTCATGACATATCGATACGTGAGACAACAAACATTAAGAGGAGATGGTGCTCAAGGTACAAGCATCACATCTAAAGAACTTCGATTTTGAGAGGCGACGAATAGGCCCTTCTTGGAAAAATGGTTTCCTGGTGAAGTATCAAATCATCAAAATGAAGATAGACCCATTAGAGTACTCGGTGAGAGATTTCGAATGGTGTTGAAAGTTTGTAAGACGGAGCTATGGTCTTGTCGCAATATGTAGCAGAAAATTTGTGGGTTTTCCTAGAAAAGGGCTTTTTCCATCCAATTTAATTCATTTTCTAAGTGAGCTGTGGTGAATTTGGGGAGGAGGAGAAGGCCCTAAATCTTGTGGAGATCATAGCAGACAAACTAACCATCAGAATTGAAATCTGTGACTTTCAGGAATGATGGTTCCTGTTGAAGAATTAAGGGAAGAGGAAAATGAGAATGAATTACTATAAGAGGTCTAGAATCATCCTCATCCACTAAGTCAAACATGGGGACTATGTGGTAAAGGTGGTATGACATATAGTAGAATATTTGAAGGTATGATATCAAACGTCTATGATATGTGATGTGAATATGACTCACCGGAAAGGTTGGTAGGACAAACTATCCAAGGAATGGGAGGATAATCGACCATACCTAGATTCGGTGGGATCTAGGCAGAGACTTATGCTAATCAATTGAGAAGATGGCCAGGGGAAAATCAACATGCCCCCAAGCACGGGATACTACCTGCAAACATATGTGATGGGGGGGACTGATCTGGTATGCAAAGGTGTGGATGATTCCCCCTAATAAGAGGAGTTTATGGAGCGCCATTGTGTTTCTAGTGCTCGAAAAATGGATTCAAGCATCTCTCCCCAGCTTGGCATGATGTCCTCCAAAGGATGATAAGGAGATGTAGGGGCCTATGTGCCATCTAGTATGTTATGGGTGTACTGGATGTATTTAGAGTGGTGGAATCCAAATATGGAAGGACGTATGCTCTATGGTGCATATCATCCCAAGGATAATCAGGGGTAGCCATGGCTTCCATGATGTCATCATCCGAATGGAAGGTGGGGGGATGTGGAAGATTGACTACATGATGTGGCAGCAATACCTAGTGCATCATCCTGAGAAAGAAGGTTCACATACACATCATCTGAACTGGTAGATGGCCAGCTAGTAGATGGAAAATCTATCGATGTTTGCGTGCACAGAAACCTCACAAATGTTTTCCTACGAGGAACTCAAGGATGACGACAGGTAAAGGACATGGACTGTGGATTTTGTTGTCTCAACATCGGGGGGGAGGGATCATGATGGTGGGACCAGAGTCCACCTATTCTGTTGTACTATTGGTAGGAGAATCCACAAGTAGAGGAGTAGATGATTCACTACGAGTGGCCTTGTACTCGCAAAGCACTTGAAGGAAATCACAAAATTCATCAAGACGAGGGAAACAATGGGAATAATTACCATAATGATCGCATAAGGAACAAGGGTGATTTGTGCACAACGCTTTGAGTTCTTGGTTGGTCTTCGTAAGATAACTTGGACCTTAGGGATCTTTGAAGTAGGGAACATTTCATGAACCAAAGGTTTGACACGAGGAATCTCACGACAGTTATTGGTGGCATGCCTAACTGCCTCATACACAACACACGAAGTGTGGTGAAGTAAAATTATAAGTGAAAACACAAACAAATTCCTCTAGCCCGATAATGGGTCTAGCCACAACAAATACATTCTATGGAAGATTTCCTTTGGTTAGAACCAATTAAGAGGGCCTACTTCTTAGTGCGCTTATCCCATTTGATGATGTCCTTGCTTGCTCACTCCAACTATATCTCACTTCTTTCTTCAAGCACCTGAAACAAGTAAACAACAACAAACAACAACTGTGATGATAGACAAATTTTAATTCAACCTACTTAAAAAGTCAAGAAACATTAATCCATGAATATGTGAGATGAAAAATCGTGTAGGAAATCAATAGATATTTGCATATATAATGATATCAAGAAGAGATTACAACCATTGTCTTGACGTTTTGGTTCACCTCTGACAAGACCAGGTTCCCACACACTTATGCTAGCATTCCATGATGGCCTCAATCAACAATAGTTTTAAGGATCTTCCCTTTAGGCTTCACTCCAAACCAAATCACACTTCTCCCTCCCACAACTAGATAGCTACAACTATGGATAGCTTTTTGTTTACTCCAAACCAAAATAGCACTAGCACACCAACATCAACACTCCAACACTAACACTTAACACTACTTTGTGCTTGGGAAAAAGGGAGGTTTATATAGGATGAATGGATGGGAGATGGATCCTCTTGTCATGGGAGAAGGTCTTATCCCTTAAGGTAGTTCCATCTTTATAGGGGAAAGGAGCCCAAACTGACATCCTCGACCCCATCTGGCCAAACCATTTACCAGACTTTTGTTATGAAGCTTCTAGAGCTGGAAGCTTTGGCTCTTAATTTGAAAAACTTTCCATAATAGAACTGGCATGACTAGAACATAGCTTAATCGCTCCAATTGGTGCTGGGGATAGTGATAATATCTACACATCAGTGTGGGGGAGACAAAGGCCATTAGTGCTGGTCTTGTAAACTAGGAAAAATAGAAGTTTTAGGGGAAATGGTGCAAAAGGGAATTGATCTGCTCATGAAGAGGTACACAATGGGAGTTTCTTCATGAAGGCTAAGCATGTGGTGTCCACGGTCCTCTAGGATCAAGGAACAGGGAGTACAGGGATAGTGACAAAATGCTGTGTAATAGATGACCCCTAAAGCATGAAGGCCAAACTAGAGTGAGGGATGAAATTATTTATGAATTAGTGTGGGGAACAATAGTCTGCCATCAAAAAACCTGCAAGAAAGTACAGATACATATACATAACTGAGAACTCTATCAAATGATACATGAATCGTGGCATGGAAATAACCATGTAGAGAATGATCATGTGAATAGATCCAGGCATGGGCACAACCATTTGTCAAAGAGGATCGTAATGAAACCAAGGAATGGTCGTAGCCATCCAATAATGAGAAGGATCACATATGATAACTCATGGTATGGTCGCAAGCATCCATCTGAAAGAGACATGCATATTAACTTAACCATGTCACATCACTTCACAACTTGGACTTTTGTGATCTGAGTCCAAGGTCTTGCGCTTCAACGCGACCCGATCAAAGTACAAATTCTAACATGTGAATAGATGTGTTAACGTCGAACATGCTATAAAGTCACTTTATTACTAGTCAATGATGTAAACTGTTAACACGTGTGAGAGAAACCACCAATAATGACAATGGTCCTCAAGGTATTATCAGCACAATCCACAGAATGCGAATAGAGGAATTGAACTCAAACACACGTGAAATCACTCGATCGAAAGCCAATGATGTGAACTTGTTGTCGAGTGCAAAGAACTTGCCATTAGGGCATACAAGCTCTAAGGTGTTGGAAGGGAGTCTCTCAGTCAACTTCCTAGATAATGAGCTGAAGTCGACGGGAAACGACTTTGTTGAAGGAGGGCCATAATGTTTCCCACATCATCGACACGAGACGAAAGGATGCACAATAATTTTGGGTGATACAGAGAAACAAAGGTAAGTATAACTGGAGAAGCACAACTCTTGAACATATCGGTGACACAACTGGAAGTTTGGCAGCTTTTAGATCCATGGGATCAGTGGTCATGATGACGTGGCAGAGATCAAATGGAAGGAAAAAAATAAACGGCCCAACCCAGGAAGGTCAACGATACAAAGGAGGATATCCCAACTCGACACGAAGCAAAAAATGTCATGTTCAAGAGTGAGCTGCCAACAACTGGTAGATTTCCAAATTTCCCCCCACCATTTCTAGCAGGTACCCCAATTATTTTTTAATCTCAAGCTTGAAGGGGATAGCATATGATTGCACTGTAAGTTCATCCTTCAGACAAATCTGACCTAGTAAGTTTAATGAGCCCTAGGAAGGAGAAGCTCATGTTTGTCATGATGACGAATCCGATGTTGTTTAATAGTTTAACAGGTCCGACAAAGGTGTAACTCGGTATCTTTTTCATGTTTAGAGTGTTTGAAAAAGACACGTAAAATAAAACTCCACATGGTCCATTTTTGTACGTTCGTGTCTCTCGAGCCTGAAAGGTAGAAAACGATACTTGAGAGTTCCGCTTGACCATTTCAGTCAAGGAGTACCTTATTAGTAAATAGTGCCTCCCGGCCCGGAAAAGGGGTAAACTTATATTGGGCAAACGATGTTTCGCGTCCGTTAACGAGTTCAAAATGACAAGGGCTCGACCATCTTTTCTCTTTTAAACGGTCGGAAAAGAGCTGAAACATGACTTGCCATCATCATCGAACATCCATCACCTGTAGCTGCGCAAAAAGGTAAAGTGTATTATCTAGTTCTTGAGGCAAAATAGGTCAAAATATTTACAAAAACCTGATATTTTCATGAAAAAATGAAAAAAAAGGAGAAAAGTAAATATATTTTTACCATTTACCATTTAACCTTGCTGTGAAACTCACTTTTGCCCTAATTGTTCTGGAGCAGATTGCGGGAGATCCGGGAGGTCAATCGCTAAGCCACCAGTTACAAGTAAAAGCCAAAGCCCTGAGCTCCATTTTCATGTCCTTTATTTATGTTTTAAACCATTTTTTTGGTTTTTTGAGGGGGGTTTGAAAAATATTTTTCGCCCTCGGTTGGCGCAACTTCCGAGCATAGAATCATGCAGGGCGAGGATGATTAACAAAGACAATTGCACTGTCGGTCCCACTATTTTTAAAACAGGCACGTCGGTGCCGTGAATAGGGAAAAACCCTATCCTCAAAAAATCACCATTAAAACACAAAATTTATGGGCCAAGCATGATTGTTGACTCAAATTAATGGCTTTTGCAGGAAAGAATCGCTAAAAATGGTGGAATGGAAAGAAAGGGAACATGAGGATGTTGACACCCAGGCAATGAATGACCCAAATTGCCTAGAAGCTTTGAGGGCTTGTAGGATCCTCAAATTCTTTCTCACGCCAGGGATGCGATCCCAACCTGAGTTGCTTCGGTACCTGATTAGTCTTTGGGACATTAATGGGGAAATATTTGTCATCGGTGACCAGGAGCTAGAGTTGGAAACTTCAGATATATACTTCATCACTAGACTATCCTGAAGAGGGGAACCAGTTAACTTGTACGGGTCACGACCAATTGGGGCAAGAATATCTTCATTGCTTGTTGAACACTGCCCCGAGGCCCTGAAATCCAAGATGGGAAGATTGGGATTTCCAGTGTTCGGGATCTAACACTGAGAGTGCTTCTATTGGCCATCAACAGAGTGGCGGGGTCCTAGGCAGAACATGAGAACAACAAATCGAAGCTCCTATATGCTATTGATTGCACAACACCTACAACCTTTAACTGGGCAGAGACCATGAAGCTCAACATAAAGTGCCAACTATCCAAAGTTAAGGCAGGGAATCTGAAGCAATTTTTCTTCGAATCTATGCTCGTGACCTTTTTCTTGGAATGGGTGCCACTATTCGAGTATTAACTGACTGAGGTAGATCCTCCTATGCCACGCAATCTATGGATGGCCCGCTGGAGTCGCTTGATGCCCAAGATCATTGGAGGTCAACACATGCCATACAAACCTACATTCTTTTCATGGTTACAATGACAGAAGATCGTCGTCGAGGACTGGCCATATAGTGGCACCGACTTCCATGGAGATCCGGATATGCCCTTACCAGATGGAGAGGATTTTGATGATGAAGGTAAAAAATCAACTTTTTTAATTTTGATATTTTTTAATTATTTTTGGTATATATGTGCTTATAACATTTCTCTTGTTAATGCAGACATTGGACCAGAGCGGTCTGCTAGGATGTCCCCAATAGCTAGGTGCGTCCCTCGTCTGATTGATGTTATCGCTCCTTATCAGGAAGGGAGTGACAACGAGGAGAAGATCGTGAGGAACCTCGAGGGGTTGACTTGTGGCATCCCGAATTATGCTCAATTAGGAGACATTCCTCGTCAGTACCAGAGACACATGGTCGGAGTCTCAGATCAGATCCTCCGATTGCTGATTCGTGTTGCACGAGCTGTATCATGCTACCACGATCACCATGCTGATTAGTTCCTAGGTCTAGCACTTGCATTTTTTTAGGCCCGTGTTACACAGTATTTTGTCACTGGCCCCATATCCCCTGAGTTCGGATAAAGTCAGTCCCTGAGAAACATCTTCTCTGTGTCATGCCTCAAACAAATATATCCACATCTTCCAAATCATTTAAAAATATCAACAATGCTCTTTAATCCTGAAGATTGAACCTTTTTACCCATGTTCCAAGATCGTCGCAAGTAAACCTCATTTGGCCTGCGATGGTTTCCTGTAATGAACTAGAATGTCGTGACACTGTCATAGGGGTACATCTGTTCTCTGTGACGGTCGGATTTTAGGGCTCGTCGCAAGTCCTTAGTGTCCTTCTTGCAACAATAGCTCTAAATACACTGTTGCCCCGCGATGTCATCTCTGAGTCCTAGTGTTTGACTCGCGACGATCCAGATATGGCAAATTAGTTCAAACATAATGCTTTTGGGTGGTTTTGGAACTTGTTGTTGGGTCAAGGAAGTTTGCCTTTCCTCCTTTGGGATGTTGGTTCTACCTTTTGAGAAACCTCCCTTGGGGATAAGATCCTTGTCCCTCATTTATGGAGGCTCCTCCTCTTATAAAAGCATTCCCCATTGCTATGATCAACTAGTTTTTTGTATTGAGCAAATTAGCTAGTTTTGGTGTGTGAATTATTGATAGTCTAGCAATTGGTTGTGGATTGCCTTATCCTTGTACTATTACTTTTGAATGAGAGAGAGAGTTATCAGCCTTTTGGGAGACCCTTTTGAGAGTGAATGCTTGAAGAGAAATACTGACTGGACCCTTCGAGGAAGCTTGAGACGTTAAGGCTTGGTTGTAAGCTTTGCTTTTCTCATATTAATACAATCAATGGTGATTTCCTATGTCATGTGTAAAATATATTTGATAGCTTATGGTTCCTTGACTTTGTAAGTGAATAGTTCATTGTTGTGCTCTATTATGTTTTCTGTTGTTCTCTTGTGTTGTTTCAGGTGAATCGCTCATCGAGGAAAAGGAAACGATAACTAAAGCAGCATAATGAAAGCTCCATCGAACACCGGTTTGAGGTATGATCTTTCAACAATGACTGTTTAAGGAAATTCACTGCTGTTTTGTCCTGCTGTGACTAGACCCACTTTAGGGCTAGAGGGTTTGCCTCTGTCCGCAGAGGGAACTTTACCTACATCACAAATTAGCGACTCCACTGGGGACCTGATTGGTGTGTTGTCTCTTGGTGGGAACTTTACCTACATCACAAGGTTGCTACTTCAACCCCCACGACGATTCCTATAAGGTTGTTTTTCACAGCCTTACCTCCTGGATTAGCTAGTATTGCTTGTCCCCTGTTGTCTCTTGTCTCTTATCACACTTGTTTTGACTGTATCTTGTTAAGGCACTTTCTCCTTGGTTTCATTTATCTGACTCTTGTGTTTCCAGGCTTTTTGACCTAGATCTTTTCAAGGTTTCATCAAGAAGTCATTTGTTTGGGTTACTCATCCGTCCAAGATTCGTCCAAAACCATCTGATTGATTTGTTTGAGGCTGTTCTACTGCTTGTCTTCTTTCCAATTGGTTGTAGTGTTTGGTTATTGAACCAGTTTCTCATATTAATTTGATTTCCACACTATCAAACATAGATTACATTTGTTTGGATCAGTCAGGCTTGCATTTGCTTTCTTGTTATTAAATCCAAAAAATTAAAAAATATTGCATTCATACAACATACGAAAGTGAAAGCGCATTTTCATTAGTGAATTTTTCATGATTGAGAAATTAGAAAGCAAAGTTAAAATCTTTCATTAGTAGTTGCGACATAAGTGCATTGATGCATTGCATTTCCTAGTGATTGGATTGCTTGCATGCGCCGCTTCTCTTGCATTTTCTTGTTATGGCTTGCGTTCGCTTGGAAATGAACTCCTTACCCTCATTTAAGTAGTTGTTCATCGAAAGGAATGGTGTTTTACTCATTGTAGTTGCATCCTAGAAATTGTTGAAATACATTCGGTAGGGCCTTAAAACCGAGGCTTAATTCAAGTTTAACAATTAAAATCTATTGAATGAACTTAAAAGTGCATTGGAACCTAATGCCCACTTATCTAGAGGTCTAGGCTAGAGATGTGTTCTGACGTCGTCAAACCTAGTTACTATTGTTTTCACTAAGGTTGGGTGATTCCTCCTTTTGTGATCCAATAGGTACTAGTACGGATATGTGCTTCCCGTACCATCGAGTATATATTGGGAGACCCCACTAGGTTATCATCCTATTATCCATAGGAAGCCGGGTCTACTGCCTTATGAATCGTAATGCACTAAACACAACATTCGGGAAGACTGATTGCCATATGGAAATTCCTTGGTCATTTCTCTTTCATTTGATCACCAAGTTGTATATGCAGTTTTACGATTTGTCTTGTAAACCTCTTGTCTAGTACTCCAGAGCAGTCAATTTCGTTTCTTTTCGACTCTTTAAAAGTAAAAGGATCATATGAGCACTTGTCCTTTCAGGCTCATTAAACTTCGAAAGTGATAGAGTCACCTTTTTGTCATTTTCTCGATTCTTAAAATATGAAAAGATGCAGCTTTGTTTCAATGTCATAAAATTTACTGCCCACGAAATATCCTTGGTTATAGTTAGAGTTCCATTCAAGGTCGATCCCAATGGAAACCTTTCGAGAGTCTGCTGGTCACGGTCACCCCTCGGATGGGAGTCCTGGTCCTTTTCCTTCTTTTAGGAATGTTGGTGCTCCGTATATGGCAACATTGTCCTTGCCTGGATTAACCATCGGTTTGCCTGTTTGGTTGTTTTCAACCTCAGTGGTCCTGAGCATCATGACTCCTATTCCGCCATCTCCTTCATTTGAATAACGACATGATGATTCTAGGGTTGAGCCTTCGCCTTCTTCCCCTGTTCCTCCACCCACCTCTCCTACTTTGCCTGGTGAAAGTTCCCAATCTAGTAACCAGGAGGCTAAGAAGAAGAAGAGGAAGACGAAGAAGAAGAATTTTTAGTGAGAGGCCACTTGTGCAACTATTTCTCTGAGTGCGCCTCCAGTTAGAAAACCTTCTGATCCTCCGCGGAAGGTTAAATTTCCTTGTAAGTTGTGCAAGGGTGACCATTTTCTTTGTGATTGTCCTGGTATTCCTAGGATCTTATAAGTATGGTCTCATGATCAGGCTCGTCCCTCATCGCCCTCTAATGCTCATGTCGATGTTACACCCTCAACTGGCAGTGGTAAGAGGAAAGGGAAGATTAGATTCCCCTGTAGGTTATGTGAAGGCGACCATCTCCTTCACCTTTGTCTGCTCATGGATAAAGCTTCCACTATTCTGTAAAATCTTACAGCCTCTTCACTCAAACTTCCAGTTGGTTATCAGAGGCTCTCTTCTGACCCTCTCTCAGTTGACAAAGAGATTGACTTGGATTCATCTCTTGTACATCCTACCTTCCTGAGCCTGGCCATGTTATGTCTATTTCTGACCAACCATTGGTCGAAGAGAGTGTCGACTTGGTTTCAGCACCAGTTGTTCACTCTGTTCTAGTAGAGCATAATGATCATACTACTCACGTTATTCTCGTCTACTCAAATTCTTCCGAGTTAAAGAATGACCCTCCTATCCTGGCTGATCGAGAGAGTCCTTCTTTGATTCCTGTAGAGCATGGGGGTAATCATATGATACCCACACCAAGTAGTTTTGTTGTTTCCTTCAACAAGAGTCACTTGACTGCATTCTGCCTTCCATCTTATGTGCCTTTCCAGACTACAGTACACGCTTATAATAAGCCAGTACCTGGCACTCTCTTGGATGAAGGTGCATCTGTTAGCCTCATGCCTTCCACTACTTGACAAGCTTTGGGCTCCCCACAGCTTGTGCTGGTCACTCAGAATCTGTTGGCTTTCGATGAAGGAACTAGTCAACCTTTGGGGATCCTTCCAAAGTTCCCGGCTACTTTGGGAGAAAAAACCACCTGTATAGACGTGATGGTCATCCAAGGTGTGTTGGATTTCAGTCTTCTCCTTGGCCACGACTATATTTATGTCACTGGCCTCGTATCCCCTGATTTCGGATAAAGTTAGTCCCTGAGC
The DNA here is from genome assembly GCA_031772625.1 of Pinus tabuliformis. Lineage (NCBI taxonomy): Eukaryota > Viridiplantae > Streptophyta > Pinopsida > Pinales > Pinaceae > Pinus > Pinus tabuliformis. Next base: position 932,411,076 of record CM062810.1, on the reverse strand, counting down.
GACATCTTCTCTGTGTCATGCCTCAAAAAAATGTATCCACATCTTCCAAATCATTCAAAAAGATCAACAATGCTCTTTAATCCTAAAGATTGACCGTTTTTACCCATGTTCCAGATAGTCGCAAGTAAACCTTGTTCGGCCTGCGACGGTTTCCTGTAATAAACTAGAACATCGTGACACCATCGCAGGGGTACATCTGTTCTCTGCGACGATCGAATTTTAGGGCTCGTCGCAAGTCCTCAGTGTCCTTCTTGTGAAAATAGCTCTGAATACATTGTTGCCCCGCGACGTCATCTCTGAGTCCTAGTGTTTGACTCACGACGATACAGATATGGCAAATTAGTTCAAATAGAATGCTTCTGGGTGGTTCTGGAACTAGTTGTTGGGTCAAGGAAGTTTACCTTTCCTCCTCTGGGATGGTGGTTCCACCTTTTGAGAAACCTCCCTTGGGGATAAGCTCCCTCTCCCTCATTTATGGAGGCTCCTCCTCTTATAAAATCATTCCCCATTGCTAGTTTTGGTGTGAGATTGATAGTTTGCAGTATGGATTATTGATAGTCTAGCAATTGGTTGTGGATTGCCTTAGCCTTTTACTAGTGATTTTGAATGATAGAGAGAGTTATCAGCCTTTTGGGAGACCTTTTTGAGAATGAATTCTTGAAGAGACATACTGACTGGACCCTTCGAGGAAGGTTGTGACATCAAGGCTTCATTGCAAGCTTTGCTTTTGCTCATATTAATACAATCAATGTTGATTTCCTATGTCATGTGTAAAATATATTTGATAGCTTATGGTTCCTTGACTCTGTAAGTGAATAGTTCATTGTTGTGCTCTATTATGTGTTCTGTTGTTCTCTTGTGTTGTTTTAGGTGAATCACTCATCGAGGAAAAGGAAATAATAGTTGAAGCAGCGTAACAAATGATCCATCGAACACCGGTTTGAGGTAGGCTCTTTCAACAATGACTGTTTAAGGAAATTAGTTGTTGTTTTGTCCTGATGTGACTAGACCCACTCTAGGGCTAGAGGGGTTGCTTCTATTCATAGAGGGAACTTTACCTACATGACAGCCTGCATGCCACGGATATATGAGGCCTGTGAGCCGTCGATGTTATTTTGGACACACATATTATTTTTTGGGGTTCTAATGTATCAAACATTATCACCATATATATATATATGCTATATTTTCTTGTCTACTATGGTACAAATGGTTTGTTTTATCTTTTCACATGTTTCGTATGTCTATCCAACACATAATTAGCTAATGCATCTGTCAATGTATTCATGCATCTGGGAATGTGATGATATGTAATGTAATCAAAATTTCTTTCCAGTAGATGAAAACGAAGATACATTCTCAATATTTGAGGGTTTCTGATGGAATATTTTCCATTGAGTTGAAGGACAACAAGCTGTGAATCCAGGTTGACAAACAACTCTCTAATGTCAACAACAATGGATTCTGACAATAGTTTGATGACCACACTGTATTCAACAATGTTGTTAGTTATGCGACCTAGACATATACCTTGAAGGCCAATCAACTATTGTTAGGGTCTAAATAACCCATGCCATGGATGATAGGTTTCGGGTACTACGACAAGCACCATCAGTGAATGTGGGGAGTCGCAGACATCTGCAAAGCAAGAAAAGAATAGTAAACAGGAAAGTTGTTTGAAAACTAATACAAAAAACCACACTAAAAAAAAATGAATGACACATTAATGTACACAAGTAACCATGAAAGATGACATAAGCATAGTACTTCTTGAGAGAGTCCATGCTATGACTCGGGTAATCGATCAACAGAGATGAAAACTGGAGTTTTACCACTATCATGATAAAATTACATGTCAATATGCAATTGAGAAGAGAGCTCCTCGAAAATGGTAGACATGACCGCTTGATGAGGCAGGAACGAGGAGTGATGATGAGTATCGATCCAAGGTGGTTTCTCAAGAGACATGACTTCCATGATACCTTCATAAGCAACGAAGTTCTCAGCTAAAGGATCTGGCAATTCCAATGTACCAAGTCACAGGGATTGAGAGGATGTACCGAGAGAGGTATTCGACATAAAAGAATAAGAGGATGCAGAACTCAAAGCCAAAACAATTTCCATGTAATTGACTTTGGCGGGACTAAGTGGCATAACCTCGCCCTAGGTATCAACAAGATCTGGTGAAGGTATGACCCAAGGATCATATTTGATTAAGATCATGTTGACAGAGGCAACATGAGGAGGTGGGAGTGGAAAAATTCCCATTAAGGCAGAATCTTTGAAAAGACCTGCCCCCACACTCTCATAGGGAGCACCAATGTGCTTGACGTACTGAACATTGCCATCTGAGGAGGAAGAGGCAAAGAAAGATAGCTGGTCGACAGTGACAATCTTCCCTTGATGGGGAAAATGAATCAAATGAAATAAAGAGGAGGCCACGACATGCATGGCATGGGTCCAGCTTTGGCTGAGTAGATGATTATAATTGAGATTAGCATCAACAATTTCTACCTCGACTTGCACTATCTTGCCTTCCAGATTGATGGAAAGGTTAGGTAAGACAATGAAGGGTTGTGAATCTTTCCCATTGAAACCTTCCAAAGTGTTTAAAGATAGGTTCAAAGTAGGAGAACCAATAGCCTTCCAATATGCGGTCAACATGATGCAAGTGGAAGCACCTTCATCGATGACAGTCCAGTGGATGGTCTTCTCATTGATGATTACCTGAATGAGAAAGGAAATATGATGAGGGAGACATGGAACATGGTTCTCTAGATCAAAACATATCAAATTGGAATCAGTGGGATTGATGCCGCTGATAGCTGACAACAAAGATTTATCCTGTGATGGGCAGCTTTGGAGCACCTCGAGAGCTGACATGGCTGATGGCACTTGAGCCAAATCCTCAACAATATTGTAGTGATGAGTGGCTCAGGCATTGGGATTATACGAGGATTTCCGTAACATACCTTGAGAGGGTGGTTGTATAGTGGAACCAGGGTTAGGGTGCTCAATATGAAGAGGGCCAAAACTAGGGGTAGAAGAAGAAGGTGTGGCTTCTTTCTCTTTCCCAACTGTCGAAGCAGGAGTTTGATAATCTTTCGATATAGTAGCTGCATTAATAGGCGTACTAATCATGAACACTTGTGATCTGGAGGAAGTAAATTGGGGTTCCATTTGGGTCTGCTGACATGGAAACGACTCTTTGAGGACAACGGGGGTCCCTTTGAGAAAGAGACTAACCTCAGATCATTAGGGAAAATCCTTAGTGTAGTGATCTTCCTTGCAAATGAGGCAAGGATACTTAAGGTTTTCATTGTGAAGATTCACCAGCAGATGATTTGGGAGGACCTTGTTTTGGGGCATCAAATTTACCCTTGCCTTTACCTTTCTTCTTTCCTTTCGAGGATTTGTCCACTGCGGTAGACTGCACAGCGTGGACCTCTGAGGTTTTACCAGGGCTAGGTGGATTTTGGGATGAACTATTAGGAACAACATTTGAGACCAACTTCTATTTGGAAGAAGATTTAGCAGGGGTCTAGGATACCGAACCAATAACTACATCAATGGGAGGTAAAACTTGTGACTTTGATGCTGTGGGATCAGATGATGGCCGCAGAGCATTTGGTAATAACTCATACAAAGTGCCAGACTGAGAGTAAACTAGATCGAAGTACTAGACACAAGCGATGACTTGCTCTTTAGAGACGCGTTCACCCATAGCTATATCATGAGAAATTGGGGCTACGAATGATTTGGTGAACCATTCAGTGAGTAACTGATCAGCAATCTCAAATTTGATCAGGTGACATCTACGTCTCCATTCATGGATGTGATTAGAGATGTGTGTCGCAGTATCTTTCTTAAGAGATGTGAGCAAATAGGTGCCAGTTTCATAGCGAACCGCAACTGAAAATGTGTGAGGAAAGCAATGGCTAAAGAGTTAAAGTCATGGTAAGTACTTCAAGGAAGTTCGATGTACCACTTAGCTGTAGCACCCGTGAGGGTTCGCTGCAAAAGACGGAGACGAATGGAATCGTCAACATACGAGTTCGATGAGCACTATAGGTGATATGTCATCACATGGGCCTGAGGATATTCTTTAGATTTCCCATCGAACTTTGGACAATCGCTTGGTATCTTGGATGGCACCAGAGGCCAGTACGACGAATGAAGGATTGGATCATTCATGAGGCAAGATACATCTGGCAACTCGAGGTAGCCAAGAATGGTAATTGGGTGTTAGAAGGCATGGGAGGTCGATAAGGGGTCCGAACGGAGGAGCCCATCCCTGTTGGTAAGCAGTTTGGCCCCACAGGGGGGATTTTGGCCATATGGCATCTGAGGCATCCCCCATTGTGGATTACCTTGACCAAAGGGAGGATTTTGACCTTGAATACCTTGGAACTGTCCAGCCATAGGTTGTTGATAAGCAACGTATGGGTTAAAAAGCTGTTGAGCCTGTTGACCTTTGGACATTTTGGACCTGTTGTCCTTGAACATACAAGTGATGAACCTGTTGTCCTTGAACAAAAGGATTTTGGACCTATTGTCCTTGGGCATAAGATTGATACACTTATTTCCCTTGGACATAGGGATTCTTTACCTGCTGCCCTTGACCAAAAGGATTTTGAACCTGGTGACCTAGGGCGTTAGGGTTTTGTACCTGATGCCCTTGGCCTTCAGGATTCTAGACCCGCTAAACTAGAACATTAGGATTTTGAGCCTGCTACTATAGAACTTGACCTTGACTCTGCCCTTGCAAGGGTTGATCTTGCTGATATGTACACAAGGGTTGCTGCTGCCCTGGTTGGTTTTGTTGTTGCAAGGGTTGTCCTTGAGGTTGCAAATTTTGTCCTTGAGGCTGCAGAGGTTGGCCTTATGAGGACATGGGCTGGGAGGTGTGTGGAGCATATTGCATCTACTGTTGCATGGTTTGCTGCAACATCATACGATCTAGTCTGAACACGATTCATTAATTATCTGCATATTGAGGATATTCGCTATATTGTTATTCTGGGTTGTTCATATGTGTGGAGACTACTTTCCTAAAGGTTTATTTGTTTTAACTTTATCAGTTGAAAAAAGTTAGTTTAGTTGTGTTTGCTGAAAATCTATTTCTTTGAGGTAAATGCATAGAATAGCTAAATGGATTGATAATTAGTTAACTGGTTAATGTTTGGTTAAATGTCATCTCTCTTTACGTTAGCTTTCTCTTTTTGAGGAAATGACTCATCGAATGTGGTTTTTGTAGGGAAGAGCATGAATAGATAATGAATCATCATATGGAAAGGTCCGTCCAAATGATATGATATTGAAGCTTCAAATGACAACACCATATTATAGAAGAAACCGTGCTCATGTATATGGTTTCTTTGTTCTAGGTGAGTGTACACGTGGTGCTGAATGTCCATATCGGCATGAGATGCCTATAACAAGGGAGCTTTCTCCGCAGAATATAAAATATCGACATTATGGGCAAGTATTATTGTCTAAATATTCTTTATTCAGTTGATTCTTTTGTGAGTTGAAGTTATTGTCTGATATCTTTTGAGGTGCAATCCATAATCATTTTTTGAAGTGTCACCATAACTTCCATATACAAAATTCTGCATGTTTGG